>PVLD010003967.1:0-133097 GCA_004027595.1 Dinomys branickii
TTCTTCCTTTCCCCCCTTTCCTGTCTTCCTGTTTGCAGTTCTGGGATGGAACCCAGGACTTCACACCAGGCAAGTACTCTGCCCAGGAGCATCAGCCCCAGGCTGCCAATTTCTTTTTTTTTGATTTGGTCAAATAATTTCTTTGAAATGTTTAACAAGTTATGGAACTGTGTACTAATAAAAGAAAACAAATGAAGAAAGTAGTATGTGGTGCATGCAAAGATGACTTTGTTTCTTTTAAATTTTACTGGGACACTTAGATGATGATTAGGAAGGACTAGACAGCAGCGTCCTCTCTACACCATTTCAGCTGATTGCTATGGACACAGAAGGTGGTAAGGACGACATATTTTTCTGTGTTTTAACACTAGAGTGGGATTGATCACCTATGGGAGCAGGTGACAGACAGTGACAATGGATAGGGTAGCTATTCATTCCACAGAAACCCAGTCAGGAGCCTTGGGTTTTAAAGTCTTAATATTAGATGACTCCATAGGATAAAAAGATATTTGATCAGGCCAAGTAAATGAAGCCTTATGCGATAAATATTGAATCCAGGCTGAACGATGCAGGCCAGGGTGACAAGACGAATCTAAATAGTTTCGAGCACGGGTCTGTGGCTTGAGGATGGTGCAGTGCTTTAGTGTTGCTCTTTGGATGGCTAGTGCAGCTGAAAACCGGAGCACTAACCTTAAAACTAAAGCCCTATCACCAGCAGAGGACTGTGGGGTCTTCCCTAACTTGGGAAGACAGGCGACAGCTGTTAAGGCCGTGGCTTCTTCAGTCTGAAAAGTCCCTGTATATCCACTGGGTGGGTGGCATTTGTATTTCTGGGGAAGGATATTTTTCTAAACTAAAGCCTTTTGCTAAAAACAAGCAGCGTATTTATAGAGCTCAATTACCCAAACACAATTTAAAATGTATGTTGTCAAGTTCTTCTCTTCATTTATCCCCTAGTGCTGCCACCAGTTAGTAGTAACTAACTGGTTTCTTTGGAGGAGAACCTTCTAGTCTTTATGCAAATCTAAGCGCATTTATTACTTTTCCTTTCAACCTTTTTCTTACGTAAAGTGTAGGTACTGCATATGCTCCTCCATTATTGTTTTGTGCTCAATCTAACGATGTGGCACGGGAGTCTTTCCTATCAATCTAGAGGCTTTGACTTGCTTCATGCTCGTTTAATGGTTAGGATATTCCACTGGGCAGACACACCGCCATTTATTTAGGCATCTCTACTGATGGACATCTTACCTAGGTCTTAATCACAACCTAGAATGTACCCATAAATTTAACTAAAGAAACTACTACACAGATAAACTCTCACATACAAGCAGGCTTGTGTTTTTAGGCAGGGCCTTACTTGGAGACAGTAAAATACCAGCTTACATAGAATAGAGGCTTGAAAGGGGCAATTCTTTGCAACTTTTGCTTCTAGAAAGTCCTTGCTGATAGACTTAGCACTGACAGTAAGAGATCTGGGGATGAAAACGTGCACAGCTGAAGGTGTGCTCTGAGCATCCAAGGAATGGGGACATAGGCAACTTTGTTTCAGGAAAGAATATGATATTGTCAGAAAAAATTATTAAAATGCACACTGACACCACCATTGAAAAATCAGCTTTCCTTTATCACTGTGGCACATAGTGCAGTGGAGTGACTTCCAGGAGAAGGGCTCACCTCTTGTGGATCAGCACTTGTACATTCTTATGGCGTTTCAGAGTCACTCTGAGAGTAAGTGATAGACATGGTTGTTACAGAAAATCAGTGTGTAAAGAGAATCGATAACTTGACAAATATTACTTCATTAGTGAAGGGTCAAGCTGTTCTCTTTTTCAGTCAGGAACTCTGGAAACACTGCTTCCTGTCACAGTGCCATAAGGCACGTTAAAGAAGGTAGTGCAGGTCACATCCATCGGTGTGGACATGCGCAGTGTGTGTGTGTCTTGCCCTGGCTGGTGCACCAGTTCTGGCTTCTGTTTTCATGCTGCCATGCAACTCCCCAGGACTGGCTCTCTTTATGCAGAGGACAGATCAAGGGAATGGATAAGAATGCCCGCTGTGGCTTTGGGGATCTTAAGCATGGTCTGTGTAGCATGGAATCGCCTCACTACAGGTGCATGTCTCCTCCCTTTCAGCCAGGGGCTGGCACTGTCCTGCGGCATTCCAAGGGTGGGCATCACTGCATCTACCTGGGAGCAAATGTTGGCTCATAGCATGGAATGTATTAGGGCTAGAGGTTCTTCCTGCAGTCTGAGGCAATCAGGACTCAGAGGTGACAGAATTGATCTGGCACTAAAAGCTGCCACCAAAATCAGAAACTTCAGGCCCATCAATTGTGAATATTGTTCCCATTGTTTTCCCAGTTTTGCCTCTTAGGCCAAAGTCCCCTGGGAGGAGAGGCTAGGCCAGAGAGAAGCACAGCCACTGTAGGAGAAGAGTTGTGTTTGGTCCTGGAGACATTTGTCTCATGTCAGAGGGACTGCTGGAATTCAAAGGAGCACAGGGTGGGTGGGGACCTGGACTTTGCTTTTCTCTTTTATCCCTGGGTCTTGTTTAGAAGATACAGGTAACACATGGGAAAGACACCATACCACAGTACTAGCAAATGAAACGGGAAAAACATGATTTTCTGAATTCACAAAATGAAAACTCAGATGCTCTGTCCTGAAAGATTTTCCTTTGTCAGTGTCAATGCCTCTGTTTGACCCAGACACCTGAACACTATCGAAATAAGACAACTGCATCCAATTTGGGCTTTGAGGCACAAAGTACAATCCGTGGCCATGAGCCGGGGTGGTCTACATCTGCACTGTGCTCCGTTAGACCTTCCTGTCTATACACACACCAGGGTACCACCTGGCCTTTTACAAAACATCTTTTGTTCCTTGATCCTGCTGAGCCTCTCAAACCAGGCCTCTTGCCTTCCTCAGCAAAGGTTGTAAAAGGTTGGTCCTGAGGTTTCTCAGTATCCACCACACAATCTCTTGAGGACTTCACCTGCCTCTCATGCCGTTTTACTGAAATGCTACCCCAACTCCCATTCAAGAGCCTATGATGTCCTTTCTGCGGGCTCCCTCTTCTTGGAACCCAGTAAGTGCTGCTTTGGTACAGCTAAATGTGCCCTTCTGCTGTGTTGTTTTGGTCGAATCCTCTTCTTGCCTCAGTTGTGCTTTGGTTTTCTGTTGTCTGAGCTCTTATTTTTAAGAAATTTCTTCTCTGGATATTTTCTCCCGTCCACATTGTCTCTCTTCTGCATTCTCGTCTAAGCTACGTCTTCCCTCTTCCCTCTTCCCTCATCCCTCTCCCCTCTCCTTCCCTTTCCCCTTGACAAGCACGCCCACAGCTTGGCTTGCACGCTTACCTCTCTCTTACCTTATCTTCAGCATCACCTGATACTCTTAAGTCTCCATTTCAATATCCCCATGGGCAGTAGTCCAGCTCAGCATGCTGGCCCCTGCATTTGTTATGTTCCTCGTGCAGTACTGACCTCTCCATTTGCAATTTCCTGTTACCAGGGTCCCGGTCTCTTAAGCTCAGAACTTTCAACTTTAACATCTCTTTCTGTACCATCGCTCCTCTTAACTTAATTCTTTTCTGAACTCTTGACAGTTATATCTCTACCGAACCTTTCAAATGATTTCTTAGACCCAAACCATCGTAACTTGCAACTGTATAATAAGATCCCCAGGCCACTCCTCCCATCCCCACAAGCTGGCTCTTTGTCCCAGTGGTGGTGCCCATAGCCTCTCATTCTCTCCTCTGCCCCTTTGTCATTATTACTTTCTTGAAAAGGCTCTCGGACTGTAGAGCCTGATGACAAATGGAAATGTGGGGGTCCTTGTTGGAAGGCAGGAAAAAGCTGCTATTCTTGAAAGTTACCAATGTAGAAGGCACTTCCTTTCTTCCCTGCTTATCTCCTCTGCTGGCGCATATACGCTTTATGGTCCCACTCAGCTTCACCAGCTCTCAGATAAAATTGCTAAGAAGGTCGAGGTGAGGAGAGTAGCGCACTAAGCTCGACAGAGGGTGGGCTCCTGTGCACCTGTTGCTCTTGTTCTCTGGGCCGTTCTACTTTACCTCAGCTCCAACAACAAGTAAATGGCTGCCTCTGCGGGCGCATTGCGGAGGGTCTGCGCTGGGGCGCTGCTCCCACTTACTGAAAAGGAGGCCAGAGCAGTCCCCTTATAGCATCTTGTAGCTTCTCTCTATCTTCTGTTTCTTTGTAGTTTTCCCAAAAGCAGGGGCTACATTCATCTTCGTTCATCCTGGAATCCATCACATAAGTCATATACAATCACTGAACAGTGAGACCCCCGGCAGCACTGTTACTGGAAGCCATCTCCCTGAACCCTATTGCTTTTTGCAGAGCAAGGCTCACTATTCATGCAGGGATCCGCATTCTCCAGCTGGCAAGCACTGCCTTCTTTTCCTTTTCAGTTTGTAAACTCATCTTTATATTGATCTCTTAAAGGACATCCCCTTTAGAAATTATACCTGATTTTAGTAAAGGGCTCTGATAGTACTGAAGGTCTGAATCCACTCATTTACTCAAATGGTTAGATTCAAAGTCTATGTTTTCAAACTTTTTGGTTAAAAAAAAAAACTTGGTGAAAAGGAAATGTTTCTGAGATACATTTTGCCTATTTTAGCCACGACAATAATTTATTTCATGGTACTGCTTTTTATAAAGACCTCGGGAAAATTCTGTGTCATCAGGTAATCAAAGACCTTCATAGAGCTGCTTTGATGATGAAGCTGAACCACTTGGTAAAAGGGAGATAGGAGTCTTGCAACAGGGAAGGAGATCAAGAGGTGGAGGGAGCGGGAGGAAGAGAGAGGGAAAGGATTTAAAAAGAATTAAGATGTGTTATGTGTGTGGACCAACTCAGTGCATTGAACATAATCATTATGCACTGCAAACTAGTAAAAACAGAAGTTAAACTTCCTACCCTGGCTGAATACTACATAACCCTAAGAGCTGGTATGCAGTTCACATCCTGCCCACACAGACATACAGGCCCACCTTTTCATGTGCTGTGAGCTGAAGGTGGAGAAAACCCATTTGGGCTTGTGGATAAGTTGCTTTTGAAAAACACAATAAAGTGGAATCCATTTAACAGCAAAAACGTGAGTTTAAAAAACGCACCACAGACACTGCATGACTAGGAAAGCCAGTAACTTTACTGAATTGTCTGCAAAATACAAATTATACCTTATTTCCAGCAGGAGAAACTTTTGAAAATTTCCCACTTTAATTCACTACAGACAGCTGAATTAAGTCCCTTGAGATACACAGATGTGGTTTAACTTAGTTATAACATCTTGTCATCTAGTGGCGGCAAAGTCCCGCTTATGCCGCTGTGAGCCTCTATTGGAGTATTTGTTGCAAATGCTTGTATGCCCTCATTTACAAGCTATTTTTAATTACTGTCATTGAATGGAAACAAGTCCCCAGGAAAAGAAAGAAAAGAAGAAAAATGACACAGCAAACCATTGGAAGCAATGCAAGCCCTACGCCTACAGTGACCCCGGTCCACTTGTTCCGAGAGTGCACTGATGCTGCGTTCAAACTCTAACAGAATCTGCCGCATAGCTGACCTCTCTGAATTAAACTGAGGTATGGATCAATTTGAGGTATGAACAGGGAAGGCAAAATACAATACCCGATTATGAAAGGAACCCAAATGGACAAATCGAATGTGGAAGGTATGTGGCTTGGACTGCTCCACATCTTTGGTTAAAACATATTAAGAAAAGCCTTTCATTACATCTGTAGTCTGAAGCATTCGAACAGACACTAGCATTCCAGCAATCTTCAAAAGATCTGTAGTGGCAGGAAATTAACGCCACACAAGTGACGACACCCTGGCAGATGGCAGAGAGGAGAACTGATGAAGCATGCCATGCTTAGGCCACAGCCTTTATTGAGGGTTTTAAGTGGCTTCTTTTTTAAAACAATTTTTTAAAAGAAAGAAATACAAAGCATTTATTCTCTGGAAAAGCAAACAAAAGGGATACAGGGGTCAAAAACTTGCTATCTCCGGGATAAAAGCTGGGCATGGAAGGCAAACAAATACCTAAACAAGTGAGAGGGCAGACGTTTAAAAAGTGAATCGGGATTTTGTAAAAAATCCTCACTTTAGTTAACTTTTATGTAATCTGAGGATGACAGGTATTTTCATATTCATCATTACAAAATGTTAAACTCCACCTCTGGGAAAAAAAATAAGCCTTTTGCTAAAAAACACAGCTTTTAAAAAGGTTGAAATGCGCAGCCTCCACACACCAATGCGTGCAATATACAGGCTGCACAGCTTGCGTATCCTGTGTCACTGCTCCCAGTACTTAAGTTTACCGTTACCCCAAATCTCCGACAAGGATTAGCTATCACAGTACCTGTAGCTGTGTAAAATGCCACTTATGGTTCTCTGACTTCCAAATGAAGAACGTGGTCTAAAGTGTGGCTCCAGGACGGGTAACATAAAATTGTATACTCCCTCAGGGCTCTGCCCTAACCTCTTGGATACAAAAGATTTACTGCGATAGAAACCATACTAGCTTTGCAAGTACAATAAACGGTGAATTACAGAAAAGGCATAGGGGTAAAGATAGACAGTGGCTGTTTACAGAAAGTGACTTATCATAATAGAAATTGTGCTTCTTCTCATTACATCATCTTTAAGAAATCTCAGATTATCTCTTCGCTATCTCGCCACCACTGCATGTGAATTCAGTAGTGGAACAAGAGATGGCTGGCATCCATTTTCAGGTGATTCTGTTCTGTTTGTGTTCTTATAAAACTCTTGTCAGAATTGCTATAAATAGCCCAGGCTTCTGCTGGTACGTTAGCTTACTTTATCTTCAGCAATAGAAATTTCGTGTTTTCTTTGTCGCTGAGGCAAATTGCAGGTAAAAAATTAATATGGCTATTTCTTCATATTTTCATGTAATGACCCTTTCCCACCCACTGTTAAGATTCTACTGATACTGGAAAATGACAATGTTTTCAAGATGGCAAGGAACATGTGTGATATGCTTGCATATTTAGTACACATTAAGTTATAAAGATGAATTGTGAGAATGGGATCAAGTCGATGGTGAGAAAAATGATTTTTTTCGGTTTTGTGTGTGTGTCTGCGAGGGGGGGAAAGAGAGGGGAAGAGAGAGGGGAACTTATGTGTATTTTTAGATATGCCTTTCTGGTTTTCCTCTGCATAAATGTCATTCTTTCATGTTCCATGGATACCTTTAGTAGTGGGCTATCTATGAAATGATTGACTTTTAAAAAATTTTTAGTATATAAAATATTAGTACAAGGCAGGCTGGCATCCTATCTGGATACAGCCTAAGGTGCATTGTGGTCTAATTATGGATTGCAGATCAAGTTAAGAAAAATAGAGCGTCGTTAATAAGGTCTCTTGGCTTCTGCCACCCAGCGGCAGCCTCTTACAATGAGAAACACATAGCAACTATGCAAGTAAAAGAAAAAAACGAAATGGATAAGAAACGTCCTACACATGATATAGCCGTGCTGATATTCCTGTCTATACCTTCTTTGCTTTGCTTGTCAGTGTTTATGATTGGAGATGTATTGACAGATTTTCACATTCTAAGAGAAGGCAATCACTCCTAGACTGAAATATCTCTTCAACAATATATATTGACTTTTTATGGCACTCACTTTTAAAGGATCTGAAAATGAATCCCTTATAGACGAATATTAGACAAGAGTAATATTTTCTTGAAAAATTTAAAAAAAGGGACATAGAGAGGTTCTTTAATGGGATTTCTTGAAATGGCTATTAAATCTCTTTATTGAAGAAAAATAGATGACATACATGCTTTATGCAGAAGTGACATTGGGGGTCCTGACACACTGGGATTGTTCAACAGTCCTATATTGCTGACAAGATCGTTAAGGGTCAGTTAAAATGATCAAAATTAGATGACAAAGCAACTATCCCTTTACCTGCTTCCTTCTTTCTTAGCACCCAGTCTTTCACATTTTTCATCTGTGGGAATTTATAACTTATTCATCCGGTAAACTCCATATCACCTGTTTCTAGGGCCTCATCTGTAGGACCCGCGCCCCCCACACAGCTTTTCTGGCTATATTTCTGGGTACATTTCTAAGAAACATATCAAATTCTAGGCTGAAACCCAACCATATAATTTAGGATATGGGCAAATTAGGGTATGCACTTACTTTCCGAGATGCATGGTGATATGGTGCAATCAGAAAGGGGCCCTGCATTTGATAAAAATGCACAAAACAAAACAAAAATAGCATGAAAGAAACTAAGTAGTATATACAATGGATGTCAGTTGACCAAATACATTGCTAATGTATTAAAAACAATTTAGGGTGTTGCAATATGATATGTTCTAACCCACAGGTTTTCCTTTTGAGAGCTGACCTTGAACTTATAAAATGTATGCAGAGTAAAAGAAATCAGAAAGAAAATAGTTACTTGAATGTGCAACTGCACAAATATAACCCCCCTCCCACTATTAAGATAACAAAACTTCTGCTATTACCATAATATTATATATATTAGAAAGCTATACACAAGCATGTTAATTTCACAGATTTTTTAAAAGATTCTTAATATTTTATATAATTAGAAATACACATTTCAAAAACAAAACTTCTACAAAGAGAAAACAGTTATCTTGGTTAGCAAAGCATGGAGTTCTTCATGGCTTAGGGTAGTGCTTTCTATACAAAAAGTCCTTTTTGGTTTTTTACAGGACTGTTTAAAATATCAGCGAAGCTATCAAGGGGGGAAAACACATTTTGGCTTAAGTAAACTACAAAAAGCCACAAATGCTTTGCAAACTCTGTCTTACCTTTTATATGAAAATAAGCAAAATGTAATGTACATATTTTTATATTTTTATTTAATAAGAGATGCAGACCCAGATTTATTTTATTTATTTAATTAAATACGTTAGCTCTCAAACTCCACTTTTTTGTGTTTTTTTTTGTTTTTGTTTTTTTGTTTTTAAATAGGTATGGTTCTCTTCTAATGGCCTTTGATCCTTTTTCATGAGTACCATACGCCAATGACTTGCCTGCAGGCTTGTGAGCGTGCTCCGGATGCTAGATGACCTGGGCATGTTCCTAACATTTACCGATGGCCACCCACCGCCGGGTCTGTCCGAACTTCTATACATTTTTTTTCTATATGTTGCATAACAGCTGCTCTCTCTTTCAGTAAAGATCTGCCGCTTTTGGCAAATGTTTCCTTTTGTCTATTTACATGTAAATAACGTTGAACCTGCAACATGACACTATCTATTGTAACATACATTTTGCAAAGGAGCACAACAGTGAAAAGAAGTTAGCCTTAAAATCTATTTTGTACAAGTGTTCTGTTGTACAACTCAAGTGCTAAGCTTATCTCAGCATTTCTGTTTATCTTTATACTGTATCACCGAGGCAATTTAAAAGTACTTTTACAAAACAGAGTACCTGACTTTTTTTTTTCCACACACGGCACATAGAATGCATATCGACCCCCCTTCCCCATTAAGGTATAGCACACACACACACTGCAAGAAAAAAAAAAAAAAACTACTAAGTATTAATGTGATCATGTTGCCCATCCTTCAGAGAGTCGCATGCGCTTGACTGAGGGACTTTCCCTTTCGTCCGGCGAAGGTCTGGTCAGTCCAATGGGGGAGTGGAATTCATTCCGGTGATCCTCTCGGTCGCTGCCGTCGTAGGAACTACTGCAGCTGCTCAAGCTATCAACAGGAGATCTCCCCGCCTCGTGGCGCGTGTGTGGTGGGTATCTCGAAGGGGTGGTGGTACGGTCTCTAGGAGGAGAAACAGGTTCTGACTTGATGTTGAGGCTTTGAGTAGAAGGCAGGGAGAGATTTGAACTCTGAGATAAATGAGTGCTAGTGCAAGCTCTGTAGGAGGAAAGGAAACCCAGTTACACATGGAGGAGGCCAGGAGGCCCCAGGAACTCACAATTACATAACACATCAGCCTACAGACCCCCATAGACACCAGAGCATGCCAGAGCAGGCACAGGCATGAGTGCCTTCCAGAGATTTGGGGTCCCCTCTGCGGGTTGGCCTGCGCACAACGGCAGTAAGGAACTGGTCCAGGCTTCAGGAGTCAGAGCTTTCCCCTCTGACAGGCTCCCTAACTGCACAGACACCGCCTCAGAAAGGTTTAGAGTACCATGTGTTCCTGGGACTTCTCCTTAGACTTGTACTGAATTTTAATCTTTTAAGCCTTTAGGAACACTATTTAGCTTTGAATTAGGCTTCCTTGATTGACAAACACCTGTGTCTGACACTTACTATTTTATAACTTTTCAGTACTGGGGACCAAACTCAGGGACTTGTGCTTGCTAAGCAAGTGCTCTACCACTGAGCTATGTTTCCAACCCTGGAATTATTTTCAACAGCTTATTATTATATCAACATTTTCTTCCAATTAATAAGCACATGCAAAGAGCGTTCAGAACCCATCAAATGCTGCACAGTACCCATAACTGGTGAAAAAAAAGTGGGAAGAGTGGAAAGTGGGGGGGGAGAAGGAGAATTGAAAATTGAAAATTATCTGGAGAAATTTAAAATACTGTTTAAAAACAGGTTTTCTATTTCACTAAAGTAGATCAATAATTGGCCTTTCTTCATCCTTCTTTCATGGGATGAAAATATCTGTTTTCCTACTGTTAGTCATTCCCTGACAGAATAATCTAGGCTGCTGCTCCTTTATTTATGATGGTATGGACTGATGAATCTGGTGTTGCTCATGGAAATGTGGTTGCACAGAAGGGAGAAACGTGCTTTAGCGTGTTTACGATGCTTAACTCTTGCCTATTTCCAGAGAGGCTAACTGATCCTTCATCCCAAATGTGGGAGAATTTAGATGCTTGAAATTCTGATGAGAAAAAGCATTGAGCCTGAAGTTTCAGTTAGCTATCACAATGACTTGGATCACGGTAAACCAGGGTCACATGGCCGGCATCAGTTTGAAGATATTTCATTGTTTTCACATTCTGACCACAGTGACACCCAGGGCTAGAGACAGCATCACTTGACCATACTGTCAAGAGAGTAGCAATCTCTTTCACCGAGGAAGAGTCAGAGTAAGGAATTACCCATATAGACACACCCATTTTAAACAAAGGGAAGCAAGCCTGCCTCTAATGTATGTAATTACACTGCTTTCCCAGGGAGAGAATTGGATGGTATTAGCAGTGTCATCTGGAGCAGGGACAGAGTGAGTACACGTTTCAGAGGAATAGCGGAGTAACCTGGGGCTGGCTTTTTGGGAGACGCAATACATGCTCAAGATGTGGAGATACAAAATTAATCTGAAATGAATTTATCTTTGAGTGATGTTTTACACGAAAGCACCACCTACTGGCAAAGAATTACTTTCCCTTCCTTAATACATGAACTAATGTTGAGAAAAATACATGAGAGAATTACTTGCTTCTGTGATAAGCCTTTCTTTCCCTGCCTTTGTGATCTTCTTCTTCTTATTATTATTCTTTTGGCTTTTCTGATCTTACGGAATAAAAACAATCCTAGAGCTTAAATCAAGATTCTACACTGAGTGTATGCGATTTTCAATATTCAGTTTATGCTAGGAGATATTCATTTGTAACCCACTTTATAGTTTCCTAGGTTTTTTCTTGAGAGTTTTAATTAAATTATCTTTAAATCAAGAAGATATTAAGATAGTAGAGGGAGGGAATACATTTTCAGAATGACCATAATGGTGGACTATTTTTTTCTTGTTCAAAGTTACTTAATGATTCATTTTGATGTGAGAGGAAATCATCTTTTGATTTCTGGAAGAAAGAATTTTCCTGGCTCTGGGTGAGATTACTTCACTACCATTTAATCAAATGTTTCTACTATGGATCACAAAATTCTTTAATAATGACTGTCGATTAGGATCCTGAAAATAATGTGGCATATCAATAAATACTTTCTCTGTTCTCTGTCATTTGAACTGTGTCTGTCCAGTGAGGGTGAAATGGAAGATTAAAAAAGATTGCTCAACTAGACCAGGATGAGCAGTTTATCTAGCTAAACTAAACGAAGTGATGTAATCAAATGGTGTTTCTTAAATTTTTCTTCGAAGTTGCATTTGTCCCTTTTTGATTTTATCTCGCAATGTCAAGTGCTTTGTGTCGGGTTAGCTGCATCTTTTCCCCACAAAGGAGGGAACAATTATTGGCGATGCTTTCCTATAAATAGAACAGCGGGAATGTATCTACTGGTGGTGGTGCATTTACCACTGAAAGCATACAGAAACTTTCAGAGTCATTCTGGGGACTAAACAAGTGTTTTCTGGGGGATGCAAGTGTTTTCAGACTCAGCTTCACTGCATTTTACTGTGGGAGTCAAATAGAAAGCTAGCTTCTGTTACTGAAGAAATATTTTCTCATAAAGGAAGGGCAGCATTAAAAAAAAATCACTTAACTCATACATGCTAAATTCAGATGCCTGAACATAGATTCACTTGCCCTTGAGAACAAAATATAGACGTGGGCAATTGTGGAAGGCTTCCCTACGTGTGGAAGAATGATGAAATCGTTGGCGGGAGGGATGAGTTAGGTGCACCCACACGCCTTCGAACTGGGAAAACATCTATGCCCCCGAACTTTTCAGAAGTCAGACACCGCTGGATAGTTTGATTCAGATTTCTCATTGCTTCTGCTGCGAATTAGACTATCAACCGATATTTAACCTGCCCATCTGACAGTCATCTCTACTCCCAGTCGCCACCCTCAGGGTATGCTGGGTGCCCGTGTCAACAAAGACAGTGAGTGTCAATGCTTCCAGAAAACAGGCTGACCTTTTTTTAGGTGGCAGTTGAGAAAAACACCTAAAGCTTGAGGGTCATTTTCTCAAATATGACAAATTCCTCTGCCAGTCATGTTTCTTCCTACATAAAACAAATGTAGGTTGCTCATCTAACTTTGTTATATAAAATCAGTTACTAACTAATTTAAAAACTACAGCTTGGAAGACTGAACACGCAAGAGGACAAAATGGACACTTTTTCTTGAATAAAATATGAAGAGTTCTATAGGGCTTTTATAATTTTGAGAAAGAACTGTAGTAACTTTCTTGAGGTGTTGGGAGTATCTACTCTGGTGGTGCTTAAATGTATTCGATTCTTTGTTTTGCATACTGTACTACCCCCAAAATGTGCACCACGTACACGACTTCATGAAGTTAAATTGACTTCAAACTGTATTGAATCTTTTACTAATTTACACTGTGAGGAACTAGGGTAGCACATATATTTATATTACATTTTGGGATTTTTCAAAAGGACGATTTTTACATTTAATCATGCTAAAGCTAGAGTCCCTTAGAAAGAATCTGCCTTCTAAGAGCTACTACATTGGTTGCATTGGTGTGCCCGTGAGTGAATATGTTTGTGTATATGTACTAGTGGGGGCTGGGGGTGAGAGAGATGGGAAGGAGCAGGATGGGAAGGGAGGGGATGGAGGGGAGGGGAAGAGAGAGGAGAGGGGTGGGAGGGCCAGCATTGAAACGCTTGGAAGGGTCAGCGACCTGATTTGAAGTATAAAGCAACTGATTAAGTGCAATTAAAACTCACAGACTAAATTTAGAGTTAAATTATGGGCAGTAAGATTCAGTGCTGAAAAACACAAGGCGCTGAATGAACTGCTTTACCCCTGGCCAGTGGTTAACTCAGTTCCTCCCCAGTTCGGGGCTGTCACTCTTTTCTTATTTATGGAGCCTCTATCAGGGCCAGAAAAGAATTAAGACTCTCCCCCCATAACAGAAGGGAGCTTTAAAATTGTAGCATAGTTAAAATAAAGTAATAGGCACGTGTTCACAATTATATAGGAAATTATCAGGATACTGAAAACGAAAGCCATATTCAGATAAAATGATATGGCTTTTGATATTGATAATTTCTCAAGAAATCTAGTGCTATAATGAAGGACTTTTGAAAACTGAGAGCTAAACACTTTTCTTATTGGCAAGAAACATTTAGAGTAGATCCGCTGTTAAGCCATGGTGGTCCAGTGCCTCAGGTATATATTTAAATTCCCCCTGGATGGGGTGTTATGTACTTAGTGATAACTACCTAAAAAGTTACTGCAACCAATGCCTCCTTGGATCATTAGCATCGAAGAGAAAATTTAATTGTCTTAAAAAGAGAAACTGTTCCTCATCAATACTGAACAATACAGCCCCAGTGTAAAGGATGCTTTTCAAGAAAGTAGAGGAACGGTGCCATGTGCATTTGTTTTATTGCTTAGATGACAGGCTGGTTGCTGATGGCAGTGACATTAGTGAGCGGGATGGCTCTGAGCAAATGGTGAGTGAGTGGAGACACCATTTCTAGGTCACTAATCTTCATTACATTAGCGCCACCCAAAAGCCAGAGTGTAGGGGGGCGAAGTTATGAGATCAGACACTGGCTTTTCTTCTCATCAGTGGTTTATTCTCACCTCCTTAGAAATATAGACATAGAACTAGTTAAGCAATATAACTAGTTAACTATAACTACATGGTTTAGTAGTAAAGCTAAAGTGGGTGAGGCATGTAGAATGCTTCTGAAATATAAAAATTTATCTTTAAATATCTCATATCCTCCTATTTTCTTTTGAGGATTAATTGAACATTTGAAGTCACTAGTTAAAGTCAGGTCTTTTGTTTACATTTTATCTTTTTTCTGTTCCTTGAAAGTAGTGGTGCTAATTTTGAATTGAGGGCTTTTAAAAATTTGAACGTTTCCTTGATAAATGACAGGCGTCACCTTCTACAATGAAGGTGTATCTCAGAACTACCACAAGGGGGCAGAAAGACACATCCTTTGACCAGAAAACAACCAAATTATTTTTATACCCAAATTTAGTAATTAGTATTCCATGTACATATTTTAATAAAATATCTATAAATACACAATTGTACTATGGGTACATTATAAATATGTGAAGTCTGTGTATCAATTGAACAATCGATCTTATGAACATGAGGGCTGACATTAGCGTAAGCTACATACTTTATTATTAGTTCTTGCCAAGTAAGTATTTCTCATATCTCAAAACCTTAAAGAACTTAAAGAACCCTAAATAACTTATAAGTGTAGATGTCTTCAAAGTTCCCATGTGGACTGTGTGATAACTAAATAAAACCACTATCACATCAGTGGAAATAAACATTGCCTAAAACAATAAAGAACTGGACTCATGATACCAGGGCTCCCCTTCCTCTTAAAAATATTAAGGGATATAATACTTAAGCCACTCAACAGGGATTGGCTGGAAAATTTCCTCTACGTTTCTATAAAGTACCATTTTGCACTCCCTCATGGGACACGAAAGCACATGTTTAAAAGACTGTCACTTGTCATTTTAACGACATACCCTAAAATGATATTATAGAAGAAATAATGCTGCTTACCCCAACTGACTGAGGGCAGACGGCGGCATGTTATGGAGGTGCTGCTGCTGCCAGCCGGTGACAGAGCCAAGGTGAAGTGCGCTGGCCGTGTTAAATCCAGACAGAGATGAGAGATCTGCACTACTCAGAGAGTACTCTGCATCCACACACAAAACAGCAAGGAAAAACCCGATTTGAAAACGATCAAATGAAAAAAAAAAAAAGAAAACGATCAAATGGTAATTAAATTCAAACATTTTCAATGCCCACAATCTTCTTGCTTTTTTTTTTTTTTTAAATATGGGTGGAAAGGAGGATGAACTGCCAGGGATAATTACTCTTCAAAAATAAGTGTTCCATGAAAGGTTTGAAGTAGTGTAGCCTGCAACTGTGGTTTATTACACTATAACCTCGTATAATGTAATGGTACCTAGCAATTTGACAATCTAGAAATGTCTTTTAAACAAACTTGAGGAAGTGAGCTTTCTATGACTCCAAAGAAATGCAGTAATGGGCTCAACTGCCTTGAAATTGTTCTTCTATTTTGAATTTAGGTTGGTTAAATAAAACTTTCAGGCACTTAAGAAAGAAAAATATGGACAACTACTTTGCCATAGCAAGGCAGAAGTGATCATACAGTGCTCTGGACCCAAAAGACACTAGACAGGGGTTCCTAGTGGGTGAAGATGATAATACTCTTCATCTTGTTTTTTAATAAAAGGTATTTAATATTTACACGTGGCGAAGCTACTCACCGGTACCATATGTTGTCGAAATGGCTGACGGATATCCTCCCATTCCTTGTCCTGGTAAAGTAGGAGTTGCTACGGAAACCACTGGGGTAGCCAATGACTGAGCAGACTGGGAGTTATTTATCCTTTGATTCTTTCAAAGTAAATAAAAAGACAGTATTGATGGAATTTTTTTGCAGAAGTTAAAATACTAGATTTCAGTATTAGTTTTGCAGATAAAGAGATAATTTGGTACAAAGCCCAGGAAATTAATCATTTAACACGTGTCTCTATGAACTCTGCCAACCCTATCATTTACAATCCTTCAAGAGACCAGCTGTTGCCATAGTAACCCATTACATCAGTATCTCCTAGGCAACTGAACTAGTAACAAGTACCATAGCTTTATTATGGGTAAAAACAGACTATGCTGAGAACTGATGAAATATGTATACTGTACTTCCATTGTTTCAGTTTTTATTCAAATGCAAATTTAAAAAAATTAAAATCAACCATGGTGGGTTTTGTGTTCTGTTCTAGGTACAGCAGAACAGACTGTAAGTGGGTTCATGTTCTATTCTGACCAGCAGGTGGTGCTCTGACCACTTTTTTTCAGATTCTTCTAAACTTGACTCAACTAGAGGGCAAAGCTGCTAAAGCCTGTATTTAACTCTTTAACAGCAAGGGGATGAAAGACATGTATCCACTTAAAACAATGGCACTTCAGCTCTTGGTGCAAGCAGTAGTTTAGCTTTAAGTGACAGAATAAATATTTTCTCATCAATTAAATCTTAAAATGTTGAAAACAAGACCTCCAGTTTCCAGAGGCTGTAGGGACAGAAAACAATACGCAGACATTCTTTTCCCCTGCGACTGATACTAGACATTAACTGCACTTAAGCGTAATCAGTGTGGACACACCACGTAAGTTTCAGTCGCTTGGTTTCCTCAGAGCTCCCGCCTGCCGCTAATGGCAGCTTTGACTATTTCCTTGCCACGTAAAGGACGCGGGCACATACTTACCAAAAGCAGGTCAACATCCTCAGACTGAGAGCATGGAGGAGGAGTTTTATTAATTAGTGTCTGCAAATATTTATAATTGGGCAAAATCTTTTCAACCAAAGGAAAGGCATTTTCGGAGAGACACAACAGTTTCAACAGTTTTAAAACCCAGACTCTAAAGATAATTCCTTATGCAGGCATTCTTTGTTTCCCTTAATGAGGTGTTTATCTCAAACATGAAGACAACCTATCTGGCTTTCAGTGCAGGTCAGTATCTTGATATTCATGATTACACCACCGCATTTTGAACAAAAAGAGTGTACTTTGAAAACTCACTTGCTGTAGGAGGAGGCAGTCACACCTGGCTGCTGGAGAGAGACTGCCCTGACCATGCTCTCAGAATCCCTGGGCAAGCATCAGTTTTAAGAGACCGAGAATAAACCTGCTGATAGAGACAGCCTGCCAGGCACAGTCCTCACTGCTGGACTGACGCCCCATGGGAGGTTTTATTTATTAGACCCACCCTTTTCCAAAGGGAATGTTGCAGATTATGTGAATTGGGGGGGGTTGATATTCAAAATTAATCTGCATTGTGCCATAATAAACTAACCAGCTTGCCGGACTGTTCTACACTGAAGCTTTCCACAGAGCCATGGAAGACAAGAAGGAAAGAAGGAAGGAGGCAAGGGAGGGAGGCAGGAGAGAAAGAAAGGAAAAGAAAGAAGGAAGTTAAGAAGGAAGGAAAGAAGGAAGGAAGGTGTTTTCAGAATGATCTATATCTGTCTGCTGAATCTTGGTTTTAAATGTTCTCACTCCTAAGCACAGCTGATTTCGAGACCAGTGATGTAAGTGTGTCTGCTGTGGAGTCTGGCCCCACAGTCTTTCCTCTACTGTCAGTACACAGACTCACGGGAAAGAAAGGGACAGGCTCTGGAAACATTTTATGTATACTTCAATTAATATTGTGTATCTATTTATTTCTCCTTAGAAGAGTCACAGCTCTTTCTAATGTAAAATGCAACCTGCTTTGCTTGACATGTCTGGGATTTTAACATGGGCTGCTTTTGTGAATTAGCTGTTTTCATGAAGTGTACATATAGAAAAATGAAATGAAGGCAGTGCAGAGGTACGTCATGTTTTTGATATTAACTCTGAAGTACACCGAAGAAAAGAGCGGCCAATTAGCAGGAGAAAGTTTAGTTCGGAAACACAGAAGGCATTTTTCCTTGGCAGATCCCGAGGACCTAAACAGCCTGCACGCTAAGAGTGTCATGGTATACAGCACGTGATTATTTATTGCTTTGCTTAAGAAACGTGTGATTTGACCAATGGTAGAATTTGATCATTTTTCTCACTATAAATAGGGAGCTCTAAAAAGAAATGTTTTCCTTGTACCAGAACAACAGTGGTAAGAAGAGTTTACTGATTTTTTTTTTTTTTTAATTTGGAAAAAGAAAATGCAAAGCAGTTACCAGAATTAATAGCTACACACAACCTGGATCCATCAATAGTATTAATAACACTACTAGCTGACAGTGTTCATTTTCTTGGTTAATTTCTCTAAGTGATGGATAAAGTTAGATAAATACTAAACTAGAAAAACATGCACAAAACATTATGAACATTTATGTAAAATGTAGTTTTGCATTTACCACGGATGGCATCGTGTTCTTGCTGCCGGGTGGGATAAGAACTCGGAGATCTGGTTTACGGTTATTCATTCCTAAATTCATGGGGGGAGGAGATTTTGCTTGCATATTCTTGTTCAAGTTACCAGGTGAGACCAGCAGACCTGGTGAGTTTCGGGGATTGCCATACCCATTCCCTGTGAACACAAAACAAGGACAGTCCTTGGGAAGAAATCTGGACACAAAGCATCGTTTTCAGGAGCACACTCCATGAGAAAAAAATAAAAACCTACGGATCTGAAGTACATACAGATCAAAAAAATCACAAGACAGTTGATTTACCCTCTAGGGGACAAGTAACCCAGTTAATTACTTAATATTGTTCTGAAAAGATTAAAAACTTTTTTAAGAGAAATAATATGCACCAATATGCTCAGAAACCAGCACATACTCTTTTCCTATTTAAAAAATTTCAAGAAATTCAGATCATTTTTCCAGGTCTCAGGCAAGTACAGAATCTGTCTTGCACTTTAATTGACGACTTTGGTGTGGGCCTGCCTGGCATGAATCACTCTTTCAGTTCACTGGCTTTGGGCTTATTTTATGTGCCCGTGTGTCCTCAGACGAAGATGGCACACCAGCAGGACTGTAATTTCTAGGACGTGCAGGGTGGGGGGAGGCCACTCACACATTTTGCTGTTCAGTCCTCTTTTCCTCAGGGTGAATTTTCCCTATGGTTTTTCTGGGGTCTGCTTTGTCCTCCTCCTTAATTTCAGGGTATAACCCTAAGCCTGCAGGAATTTCCAGCTCACACTCATCTTCAAAAAGCAACCCCTCTCTCAGGAGCTCAGTGAAGCCTCCGCGGAAGTGCTGATTCACCCGGCACAGGAAGAGCCGCCAAATGGCGCGATCTTTCTTTGGACTCTTACAGTCAGCCCCCTACTAACAGAAAAACAGAGGCCTGAAGGTCTCCGTTCTCCAGAGTCCAGAATATCCTGCTCCATGGCAGGAAGAGCTGTGGAGTTTGTTGGAAGCACAACCGGAGGAGGAATGATAGTGGGCCCAGAAAGTTACCACTGGCCTCCTGCGTGGCCTCTGCCTGGAGGATGAGAGAATTCCACTTCCCGATTCACCAGTGCTGGTTGGAAAACCCGCTCGGCTGTTTCCTGAGACCCTCTAAAGGAGACAGTCAAACCCTCATGGTTACTGTCAACACTCTCATCACCGTCACCACAAAAGGCAGTGTCCACGGCCCCTGGGTGGGAGACACGGTATGCCATCCTCAGGACACAGACACCCCCAAGGGTTTGAGGAGATCTCAGTGTGGTCTCCATTACTACGCATGAAGAGTGCCTGACTGACAGCAGACAGCAAGGGTGAGGCGCCCAGAGTCAGCCATACTAAGTGTTGCTCAGTTCTCAGGAGAGAAGAGAGATTATCCAATAAACATTCATGCAAGGGGAAGGAACTGATGTGGGCTCACAAGAAAGACCAGACATACCAGCCAGATATGCTGAGGCTGAGGCCCGTGGGTGGGAAGGGGCTACAGGGAAATTTACAGAGCAGGGTCAGGCAGTGCAAGGAGGCTGTTTAGAAGAAAATCCAGGAAAAGAGAAGGTTCTGAAGGAACTTGGAAATTGAGCTTTAGTGACCTTGAATTTCAAGCTAAAATGTCTCTGTTTATGTGGTGGAAATGCAGACCCAGCAAGATTTCAGGGCACAGGTGTCTAAGGTAATGCCCAAGCACACAAGGGATGAGAGGGCTACTAGCACAGGGATGCCCCAGAACAGGGGGAGCTGGTGGTATGGGTCAGTGTGGAGACTCCTGGAATGATCTGGGGTATGAAGCACAAGCATATCTGAAGAGAAATTTATGGGAACGTTTTTTTGAATTAAAATATAGTTAAGGCACACTGCATAAAGTGCATTTGTTTTTCATATCTAACTGGTTTACTTGTTTTATTTTATGTGTGAATAAACAGGTTGAATATATAACAAATGACAAACAAGATTAAATCTGTCAACTGGACTATGCACAAAATTTTCCAAGTTACTACCGGGGAAAAAAGAAACACCACCAAAGCTTGCTGAGCACACAGCATTTGTTTAAGAAATGGTCACTGAATTTGAATATAAGTTAGTCTTCTGTGATATAACTTAAGGAAAATTAACTAAATTCTGTACAGCCAGCGGTATGTGTCAAAAGGCACAGCATCTGTTACCGTTGATACGGACAGTGTTTGGTGGCAAAAGCTATTATATGAAACAACATCTTTACCTTTCTTCACCAGAAGAAGTATAAACAAAGAATATGTTCACTAAGAAAAGAGCCTCATAAACTGAGAACCTCAGAGTTTTAAAATTAATAATGTCTTATTGAATCATTATGGTGAGTATGTGAGGGTCTTAGTTTGAATTAATAGATCATACTGGACACTAAGAAGACTTAAGATGAAACTTGTCCTACACTTTCTCATCAGTTCAGAGTGTCACAGTGAATACATGTGTCATTTACTTACTGACTTCTGTGAGGCCTGGTTTAAATAAACAATCAAATGGAAAATTAGCTACGTCATTTCAAAAGAAGAAGAAATAAAAGTCAGTTAAGCAGTGCAGTGAAGCTTGACTAGATCAGAAAAAAACTAAAACCCCAGCTTGGTAGATGCCGATACTGGTTTTGCATGGAGCAGTTATTTTGCTAAAAGGAAGTAAAACCTCTTCACGAAATGTGTTGTCCTGTGATATGGCAAGCACCAGGGCCATGGTGCAAAAATGGAAATGCTTCACCGAGTCTCTGAAAAAAAGTTATTAAAAAGAATAAAAATCATTTTCTACAGTAAATGCTCAGAAATTCCAACGAAGCCCAAGGCTTTTTGCCCTCATTTTAAACAATGACTTGGGACAGCATAGAGAAAAGAAAAAAAGCATACATTCTAGTTCTTCAGCCATAAATACCTCAAAACTAAAAAAAAGAATATAAAAAGCATTCTGGTTTTCTCTTTGAGTATTTTCCCTTAGCTAGAAATCATGACATCTTCAGAGATTAGTCACATAGTTTAAGGTGTTAATATATCTAATGTAAAATGTTGGGAACCCATGATGACACTTCTAAAACTTGCATTTTTAGAGTATAAAGTTATTTTTAAGAACAAATAAATTCTCCTTTTTTTTTTTTTAAACGGGTGAATTTCTGCTGTTTTTAGCAGATTGTGCCAGCTAGCATTTTGGAGCCGTATAATAACCACTTCTGTTTCCAGCCACCAAATTGTTATTCTTTTGGCATAATATAGATTCAGGAATGCGAGACTGTGGATCCTAAACCAGTGATATAGAAACCTATCATTTGGAAATCAATGATGAATACATGCGTGTGGTTTACTGCTAGGAAGAGCCTACATTTAAGCCGGCCGGGCAACCGCAGCCTCCTCCTCCCTCCCAGCCCTGCGGCCGCAGAGAAGGCTGCTGTCTCACCTTAAGATAAATTCACCAGAGACAATGGTCTCATTTAAATTCAGGGGCTGGGGAGGTGGCACACAGCACCTCTCAACAATCTTCTCATATACATCTGCAACCCTTCTCCATGCCGTGCTTTAAAATTACCCTCCGTCTGGACAATTATCAATTTAGACGTGACTGTATGCAAATATCACATTCCTCTGACCACTTAAAAGCACAAAAATTATAAAGCACGACTGAATGGGTTTCCTGATTACAGATTATAAAAAGCGAGGTACACATCAACTTTAGAGTCTGAGGAGGCTTTTATGGTTTCATTTGATTAATAATGGTGTTTCACATAAAATAAAACAACGCAAGTACTGACAGTATAACTTAGAGAGAGGAGAACAGAATCTACCTCTACTGGTTGCAAGTTTGTAAACATTAAAATTAGTGTAAATATGAGGGACTTGAAATATAGTGTTAGGAGAAAAAAATTTTTTTCTCCCCCGGTTAACTTGCAAACACTTGCTTTCTGCTTCTTTTTTATTGACTCCTATTTTAAGAAGTTGTAAATTCAAAGAACATATTCCTGGCTGAATATATTATGAAGAAGGCACTTTGCCTCGTCTCACAGAGCTTCACTGAGCATGGAGCTCTTTTTGAGCCCACAATTCCGAAACTCTTTTATCTGGGTGTTTAGGAATGATGGGTCTCCTCACTAACTTTTCTTACCCCCAAGAACTTCAATTCTGAACACAAGCACATAAAACTAATAAGCACAACTGAAAGTAGCCCTTGTGGGTCTCAGCTAATTCTTTCCTCAGGACACTCTTTCTTTAATCTCCCCAGTTGCTACCTTTGACCATTTCTTCCCCTTCCTTCACCTCCAAATTCAGCGAGACAGCAACTCTTACTCATTTTTTCTTCAAAAATGCACGCTTCCTTCTCTATCGCCTTCACTCTTATTTAGATTTACATTGCCGCATGGCTCTTTCAGTGGCTGCCCACTTTGTTTTCGGTCTTGAGCCTAAGAATTCATCCTCAGAGGGTGCGAGCTGCTTACAGCCACAGGCCAACATTTGTGCATGTGTGTGGTGTTAACCAGCTCACCCAGCAAAGTCTTTCTGAACTGTCACCTCCACTGTGCTTCTTTTTCATATGCCCCTGCTGGCCAGTGCAATCTCTGCCTGTCCCTCAGAGCCCTGCAGAGTTGACCAATTCTACTGATCTAATCAATTTCCAGAGGCTACAGCCAGGTTTACAATCCTCTGTACATCCTCCAATCTTTGCTCCAGCAGTTCAACAGCTAGCAGTGTTCACTTTCCTCTCAAATTCAAATTCATCTTTTAAGGACCAGCTACAGTTCTAACTCATGATGATCTTTTCAGGCAACTTCAGCCCACCCTGAACTCACTCTCCCCCAAATCCTGCTGCAATTAAAGACAGTGACACTGCATGAACTGGTAGTTCTTTAAATGTTTCACATGCTTAAGTCACACACTCAGGATATACTAGGAAACTCAGGAATTATTCAGCAACAGTACTAAAAGTTATATTGCTGAGGGGATACTGGGGGAGAGTTGAAAATGTAATCAGTAACTTGTTAAATTCAAATATCGAGCGTCTCTCCCTTTACACCACTTGTGAACTTTTTCTACTTGAGATGAGGAAGGCATATTGGTTAAGCACAGCCTTGAGATCAGTTGCTTATCAACCACAGGAAAGTCTGGGAATCAGGTAGGTGCCCAGACACTAAATTTGTTCAGAATTGATGGGCCATGTCACACTTGCCAATCATGTTACAGCACAACCTGCAAGCAGTTGCATGGAGTAAGGTAGAAACTTTCCCCAGAGGAAATGAAAACTTTAAAAAGGCATTCCTCAGGCTGGGGATTTAGCTCAGTAACAAAAGCACCTGCCTGGCAAACACAAGGTCCTGAGTTCAATTCCTGGCACCGCAAAAAAAAAAAAAAAAAGAAGACATTCCTCTCTTCTTCCACACTGCAAGGATGTATTATCATAGTTTGTCTTGAGATAACAAGGTAGCAACAACATTTTACTCATAAAGAACTTTTCATGAAAGAAGGGGCAGCACCATATCTTAGGCAAAAGAATGGCAGGATGCTGGAAAGGAAGAGTGGAAAGAATTCTATCAGATGGTTTCAAAAGTCACTGCTTGTAGGGAAGGTATGCAGGACTGAGAGGCAGCAAATTCATCTATATTCAAGTATGAGCATTCTCTGAAGATGAAGCCCCAGGTGTTCTGGAGAACAGTTTTCAGCAGTTGGAACAGCAGGCATGACAATGTGGACTTTATCCTGAGTTTTAAAGACCCTGCATTATACAGGGTGGGATGAGCAGCCAGTGACAGTTTTGAGTGGTTAGCTTTGTGGACACGGCACATGAGGACCATATCAACGGTGGCAGCACCCACCAGAGCTTACAAGGGCTTCGAGTGTTGCCAGGGAAGCTCATGAAGTCTCACTCGTGACGGGACACAAGGGAGTGAGTCGTGACTGGAGCAGCAGGGAAGTTTGGGGGAAAAAGAAGCTAAAGCGGGTAAATTTAGAGTTTAATCGTGATGTCCCTATTCAACTTCCTTCAACCCTGTGGAGTCTTAGGCTTTTCAGCATAAGTAATTATTTCCTCAGATGAGAAAAATGTAAAAACAAGTCTGAAACAGAGACTCAAGATACCCATCTGAGGCAGCCACTGTCCAGAGGACTGAACAATGGTCTCACCAGCAGGGGGCACTGGAGAGCATTATTCGTCAGTACATTCATAGCATCACCGGTACAGATGGCTATGTAATTGTTTGACATTATACAAGGGTGTAAAGAGCCATTAATCTTCACAGAGATAAAGCTGTGAGGTACTAAAAGCATCATGGTAGGCCAAATGAAAAAACTGAAGACCAGAGAGGTCCAGGAATTTGCCCAGGGTTACACAGCCACCCATTAGTAGAGCTTCCTGTGATCCCCCAAGCTAGTGTTCACGCCCTGAAGTGCACGGCCTTGGGCTCTGAAAATCCACCATGCTCTGGCATTCTACATGCTTGTGTCTTGTCCTTCTTTAAAATGACAGCAAGATAAAAGAAGGCAAGAAACAAAGTGTGACCCCAGGGGCAGGAGACTTGAAGGTTCAAAGGTGGAAGTGGAAGGGACACACTGCACAGTCAGCATGGGTGTCAGGAAGGCAGAGGGGCTGGGGTGTAACTCAGCAGCAGAGAACCTGCCCAGGGTGAGCGAAGCCCTGGGTTCAATCCCCCAGCACCACAAGAAGGAAAAACAAAATCAGGCCAGTTCAGAAGACGCTGAATTTATACAGAGGTCTGGAAGAAGGCTGTGCCAAACCCTATTTCTTGTCTCCCTCTGAATAAATATTTGCAAATAAATATTTTAAGTAAATAGGAAATATTGAGGTTAGCTACATGAAACACCAGACCAATTATTTAACTTTGCTGTGCTATTTAGAGTGGATGACTAAATATGATTTTAAAAGTAGATTTTGTAAAATTTTAGCCAATAATCTTGTCATGATGAGGATAATCAGAGGGTAAAGATGTTTACCTACTTGCTGTCAATGAAAGAGACCGGCTTCTCTCAGAAACACTCAACATGACAGAAGAATCTCTAATGTTTTAGGATATCTGCATTTGGTGCTATCTGGAAAATAATTTGTAATATTTTGGTGTACAAAATGGTTTCTATAGTAATTTGTTAATGGGATTTGATTTTGTGGAGTTTGAAGCAAACTGCCATAGGAAAACATTAAGATAGGCACATAACTAGACCTTTCATGTCCTGACGTGCTGCTTTTACTTTAGCAAAATGTTTTACCTGTGTGTGTGTGTGTGTGTGTGTGTGTGTGTGTGTGCTGATGACTGAATCTAAGACCTTACATATGCTAAGCACACACTCTCACTGAGTTGCACCCCTAGCTCCTTAACTTTTTATTAGAACAATTTTGAAAATATTTACAACATACTGTCTGCTTAAGTAGGAGATTCGCATACACAATAATGCTCATTAATAATGCTCATTAATATGAGTTCACTTCAACTTCTTAAAAGTTTGAAGATTACAAGTTTCTAGTGCTTGATGCTATTGTGTCTCAAACATACACTTCACAGGAAATTAAGTTGTGTATAGTAAACTTGCTTATGCAAGCCCCCATTCTTTTAGAAATGACACTTATATAATTTTTGGGTGGAAAAGTTTGACCTTCTAGATTGCACTCCTGGTTTTTTATTTATTTATTTATTTATTTTACTGTCTTGCATGCCTGAAACGCTGTTAACACTGGTATCTGTAAGTTACTCGGCTGCTGTGATTCATGAACAATCTGGGGGAAAGGAGATTCATGGGAGGGATTCAAGGGAAAAGGAAACCACACAACATGGGGCATCAGGAATCTGGGAATGGTGAGAGTTTCAACCTGCTAATGTAGAATAAGGGCAACTCAAATCTGACCTTATCCTGCTAAAGACTCCTGATTACAGATCCTTACAAACAAGCTGAATCTCCACTCCTTCTGGGGACTTATTAGGGAAAAAATACACAAAGAACATGAGGAAACTCCTGTGGAACATCAGGACAGTCTGTCACATAACCTTAGAAAAAGACCTCAAGGTACATTACATCCATAACTGACCATTCTTGGTTGTGCCAGTTCGGAGGCAGCAGATCTTCTGAAAAGAGATCTCTCTCTTCAGCTTGGCTGTGTCATCTGGGGGAGACCTGGGCTCCAAAGATTTCACACGCAGCCAGCCTGTCCTTATGTTTCATGGAGTGTGTTTGAGTGAGTGGTCTTTTGCACAATTAGCAGTGAATCTGTCCACTGGATACTGAGCTGTGCACGCAGCACATAGTACAAGCTCCAGGTAGCAAAGCAGAAGGAATGGATTTTGCCTGATTACTGAGTTTCCCCCAAGGACTGAGCGGTCAGGTCATACAGTGGGCCTGTGTGGCCAAACCACTGTCTCATCTGTCCCTGTAGTGTACGTAGGTCAGGCATTACCCAACCACACAAGCAGGTGTGCTGAGTGGGGAAACTGAGGCTCGGTGAGCCTCTGGGTCAGGACCGAGATTGTCCTGGCAGCAAGCGAGAGCTGTGATAGAAATACAAGAAGCGGGGTTGCACTGCACCATACAAAAGCCAGATGTTTGAGACTGAGCATGTTTGTATCTCTGCTCTGGAAATCTCCGCACTTGTAAATAAGATCTGGACAATCTGGTGTTTCCAGTGCAAAAAGGCCCTCGAAAATGTCCTTCTGCTTCAAGTGCTGCTGTACTTAAGGGATAGTTTCGAATGGCACCACCAAAGTGATTTGGAATCTTACTATTTTTAAAAATCCCACTTAGCAATGACTGATAGATTTATGACTCATTTCATTGTTCAATTCTTGCAATACTGGGCCTGTCTCTTTGCAAAAAATGAGGGGGTGTCTTCATTATTGACACAATCGCTCATTCTTTCAGTCACTTTATAAACAAAAATATTGAGACAGTATAAATTAGAGAGAATGTCACAGAAGAGGAAGAATAATTGCTTGTGGTTTTAACATTTACACAACTGCTTCAAGCACATCAGAAGTTTGGAGTGTTCAAAGTGAAATGTGCTGCCCTACGTGGCTGTTATTTTCTGCCCCGGATTTTTTTTTTCAGGGGGGAGAGGATCTTGCTATGTAGTTCAGGCTGGCCTTGAACACACCATGTAGCCCAGGCTGGCCTTGAACTTGTGGTAATCCTCCTGCTTCAGCCTCCTGAGTACAGGAATTAAAGTCATGTACCATCATGCTCAGTTTGACCCAGATTTATTAATGTGCCCACTTTCTCCTCCAGAAGAGGGGTCACCTCTTTACTTCTTTGATGCCTACAAGTGTGCTAGTAGTGTTCACTGTAAGTTTAATAACTATATTAAATTTACTGTAAATATATGTATATTAAATACATTAATATTAGTGGAGCTGCATCAAATTAAATCAAGTTTGACTAGCAAATCAAGACATAGATAACTGCAAACAACAGCTAACATTACTCTCGGGCAAAGACTGTTGTATGTTATGTACTTAATATCTCATTTAATTCTAACTAGTGTATTACTAATTATTTTACTATTACTAATCTTACTGTTAAGTTACTATTATTACAACTTGCCTCACTTATTTTATTATGCTGAGTATCTACCACTGGAGTATTCTCCTACACTGATTCCCCAGATTGATTTCCAAAAGGAGCGAAAATTTTACTCCTTGATCTTAAGATTTTCACTGTTTCCCAATAGGGCTAACTAGAGATTCTTTTCTGTGATTGCTATGTACGTTAAATCACTGCACCTGAATACAGGAATTGCCTGTGGACTTGCATTTTCTCCCACTATCATCATAACCTATGTGAGCATCGCCCCTGCACCTCAGATACCACATACTCAGTTCACCCTCACAGGAGGCGGTGCGTGGACATTAAAGTCTGGAAGTTGTGAAAGAGTTAACACTGCCAGGCTGTGTTCAGTGAAAAGGACTGAAATAAACGCTGATTACTTAGCATCCCATGGACACATCTGAAATGGTTGCTCTTTGTATCAAGGCTTTGGTACAATGTAGTTAGTTTTCTTTAGTCAGAGGCAGCTAATGATCTTCCAAATATGACAGTGTGTCATTATGTACTCTCTGAATTGAAATTCAACTGAAATACACTGAAAGTCTAACTGCAAAATCAGAGCCATTGGTGAAAGTTTATCTAAAAACAGCAAATTATACTCTGGGCTCACAGCCTTGAAGCCTCAAGTGAGAAAGTCCCTGTAGGTACAAAACTGATTTTCAAAAGAGGGGCTTTTTAACCACAGCCCCCGTCAGCACCTGCTGCCTCCTTACCCACAATTTCACGTTACTGGTGGTTATAAGAAAAGCTTTATTTTCCTGCTATGCCAAATACAATCTTACAGTGATGCCAATAAATAAGGCAGAGAGAAGTCAATAACATGCCAAGGGAATAATGGTTGTTTTTTGAGAGAAAAGAAAATTTTATGTGAAACTAGTGTTCTGAAAATATCAAAAGCTTGAATTATATATTTAAAGTGACTAAAGGTTTAGTATCAGTCATGCAGGAAGTCTGTGTGATACGAAAGAAGAGACTTACTTTTTACACTGCTTTCGGCTGAGTATAACTGGCAAACAGGTGATAAAATTACAGTTTGGAAGCTGGGATCGGTGGCACCCGACTGCAGTGCCAGCTGCTCGGGAGGCTGAGGCAGGGGCAGACACTTGAATGCAGGAGTTACAGATTAGCCTGGGTGGCACAGGGAGACCCCATGTTGAAAAAACAAACAAAAATCTGTAGTTTGGCAAGTCAGAAACTATGATGAACAACAGGGTCCACAAGGTGCTGGTGTACTCTCTAGGAAGTTGAAATTTGAACACTTCTTTTTCCCTGTGACAAATCAAACTCCTTAGGAATTAAATAAAAACCAAGGAGTTGAAGATAGATTCTACGACAGCTACAGAGAAAATGTTAACATGTGACACTTCCACTTGCCTTCGTTTTTCCCGCACTGACGTCGGCCCCTGGGGATGGGGGCGGGCAGGATTGCTTCATCCGTCATTTGCTAGGAAGACCTAGCCAACGGGAAGGGAATACAGGTTCTCTGGACCATGGCTGTGTGTCACACGCTGTTGGTCAGCCAGTCAGAGAAGCGTCTCTGTCCTTTAGTAACTCTTAATAATCTTGGTTTGAATAAAATTATTGTCATTTAACCCACAGGCAATAATAATAATAATAATAATAATAATAATAAGGCAATAGTGTTGATGTCTTGGTTGATTTCTCAAGGAAAAATTTTAAATGAATTCAGTGATTTTTATTTCCAGAACAATTCATACTAACAGAGTAATATTTTCAAAACACTATCTATTACCATGGTTTTGTTCCTATTTGCTGCTTCATCACATTTTAAAAAGTAATATAAATTACATCTCCATGCTAACAATTTATTTCTTTACTTGAGACAAATTAAATAGTGTCCATCTCCTTTGCTGGAGTGTTGTAGTTTGAATTTTTGTTTTGTTGGGAGACAAAAATGCAGACTTGTTAAAGCTCAGTCTTTTTAGACTGAAATTTTAACTCCTTCATCAATATTTTAAACCACTGAGTAGAAAATGCAGTGAGTTTTTCTGGCTGATAAGAAAATCAACCCAGAAGTATTTGATGAGTGTTCTGAAAAAAAAAAAAATTAGTTGCCAAACAATGGGACTGGTACAGAAAAATTAAGCACTGTATAATTTCTCTTCCCACTTTTGTTCTATATTGCAATGTGCTCTTTCTTTTTCATGTTGAATGAATTGCATAAAAGACATGTAAAGTTTTGTGATTATGAGAGCAGAAAAAATTGCCTGCAAATGTCTTATTCCTAGGATGAGCACTAAGCTCACAGGGTCTGATAAGTCACAGGTGAGGCTCCTGCTAGGCAAAGGCATTCTAGACCAGAGTTCAGAAACAGAGCCTGACTTGCAGCTCTGTGTGTACCACACAGTGCACTGCCACCCATGAAGTCGCCACGTATTCCGCTCATGTAAATTAAGCATTCCAGAAGTGACAATGCTTGACAACCAAATGCATAAAATAGTAAACAATTAACAATCAAAATAAAGAAACAGCTGTTAGTTTCTTTTTATAAAAAATTATATCTAATTTACAATAAATGCCAATTAAAATTATTAACCAATATACATAAATCTCCTTTGCCTCATTGTCAAATAGCTTTGTAGATTGTAAAATTCTTTAAGACTTTTGGAAGGGATTCTTAAAGGTTATCTTTTTCTTTCTTTTTTAAAAATCTCAATCATGAATCAGTAAATCATTGCATACACTGTTTCCACTCTGCAAAAGTAACCGTGTCATCACAGTGCAACCAGAGGGCGTTGGGAGAAAGAGCGGAATTGGTGTCGCTGTAGTGACAGTAATTTCCACTAAATGTAATGATCACAAAAACTCAATGGAACTTGATCTTACAATCACCAATAATCTCTCAGATTAGCATGTTAAAAGCTTTAGTGTACAGAGGTGACAAACTGTAACTTTAAAAGCAGTGACTTCTCATTTGCTTGTTCAGAGGAAAGGATCAAACACTGGATGAATAACTGTCCACTGAAGCCTAGAAATGTCACTGTTGCTAATGCATTCTAATGATTCGCTGAGTATATTTCTTCTACCAAGAGAACAAGCCATCTTGTTACTTCTTTATTACCACTGCCTTCATCTCTGAAATTATTTCAATGTAAGCGATACGAGGTTCATTTTTAAGAGGTGCTTTGTGATGGTCTGAGATACTAACCAACCCACATTTCACTTACTGTTACATATATCAGCCCTCTCAGTTTCCTGCTGACATTAGAAAAGTTACTAAAACCTTGCTTTACTGACCTGTGGTGCTCAGCCAGTTAACCAAGTAGTTAAAACCTCATTGTTTAGAGTAGAAAAGAATTCATTATTTTTGCCAATTCCATATTAAGAGCATATTTTGGATTTAAAATTACACCATTTCTTTGAACTGTTCGTCTCACTTTACATCAACACTATTAAAGTGTTATCCCTACAAGAGCAGTGTTTTATTCAGCTAACAAAGATTTACTGAGTATCTACTGTCTGCTCACTCTTATGCACGGAGCTGAGAATACAGAATAAGCTTCAGTTCATCCCCAGAGAGCTGTGTCCAGGAAAGACTCACAGAGACACCCAATTATGGTGCTGGGGGATACTTAGTGGCAGCACAGGCTGCCACGGGAGCAGAGAGGAGGGTGCAGTACTTCTCTGGGAGCCTCTGGAGAGGATGTCCTGGGTGGCTGGACTGAATTCTAAGTGATGACAGTCCTCAGCAGCACAAGGCAGGATAAAGGGGAGAGCACAGGAATGCACAGGGCAAGGCAGCGTGGTCTTGGCACTGCAAAGCATGTAGTGCTTATAAGGACAGACTGCCCAGGTTCCACCTTGGGAAACGACTTAACCTCCCATGCCTCAGTTTACTCATCTGTAGAAAGAGTATAATGTGGACATCTACCAAGGATTGCTATGAAGATAAATGAGTACTTTTTTATAAAGCACGTGGTGAGAGTGACTTAAATGTTTGCTGTTCACCAACAGAGAGTACAGGGCTCTTGGTGGCAGAACAGAAGGTGACCGGGGGTATGGATGAGCCCAAGATGAGTTCTGGGTTGTTGCTGGATAGTGAACATGTGATCAATGACCTGTCATTAGTTTAAGGTTTTCAGAAAGAGCCATTGATGCGGGGAGGCTACAGTGGGTTGCAATGCAAAGCCAGAAGATGAACGAGGGGCCCAGTGTAAGCCTGAGCCCAGGCAAGGGGCGGGCGATGGAGAGAAAGGGGTGCATTCAAAAACTTGGCGGAGATAGGGTGGTGGAGAGCTGGAAAGCACAGGTGATGGGGTGAGGACAGCGCTGGCCCTGGGACCAGGTGATGAAATGCTATGGCTGGTGATGGCAGGAGCTGCAAAAGAGAAGGCTTACCTTTTCGGTCTTCTGGTGCTTACAGGCACATGGTACGTGCAACAATACTTCCCCCACGAGGCAATCACTCTTTTACAAGTTGCAATGACTTCAGTTTGACAAACAGTACAAAGGCTCAAAGGTATTTAATTCAACTGCAGAGTCTTGCCACTTGGCCTCAGAGTTTACGGCTCTAGCTGAGACCTTGAATTTCAATTCTGCTAACTCAAAATGTGGAAGGTCTCTTTTGTCCAGATAGCTTTATTTTCATTTTGAAAATGAAGAGACATTCTGGCTGGCCTCATTTTCCCCTGACTCTCTGACATCAGCACACTTACAGTCAGCCTGAGACATGTGACACTTTGGGCATAGGAAAGAAGGGGGTACAGCTGAGCTCACGGGCAAGACATGCCAGCTAAGCGCAAGGGTGTGGCATCTGGCACAGCTGCTCCTTAGAACTGAGAAAGGGCTCCTTCCTCTAGTGTTAAAACATAGGTAAGTAAATTAATTTACAATTATATAGAAAATGCAAAACAAAGATGATCATGGCTCTAAGATACAATCAAGCTACTATTTATTATCATGAAGATGGCCCATCTGGATGCCTTTGTTTCCTTCTATTTTTGAATTAGCAGAATATTGTGCCTATGCCAGAGTTCTAACATAGGGTCAGCATTTGCTCAACTCTTTTTTTTTTTTTAATTAAAAAAAAATAAAAGTACAAAAACATATTGACAAACAGACACCGATTAGCATAAAAAATAGTACAATCACAACTAATCTATAGACAAGGTGACATGATCTCAACAGTGGTTATTGCTTTATCCATTGCTCAACTCTTAAGATTTTGTTAGGTTCATGATACTATTGCAGATATGTGGCAAACTTCTATGCTCACAAGATTGTCTTCTGTATCCCTGGAGGACCATTAAACATAGCAGCCTGTCAGGGAATTGACATGACAGCAGAAATGAACAACCAAACACTTTTTAGTTTCAATATAGAATTCTAAAGCATTCTAACCTGTGCAGCAGGAACAAGAGACCATTTCTATGGAAGGTTCGTAACCCATGGCTTTTACAACTTTACTACCTTTCGTCTTCACTACTGACTGATCCTAGCATACTGGTGGAGCAGCGAGGTAGCAGGTAAAACATCATAACGTCTAGACAATTCTCTTCACATTATGCTCTGGTCTTTGTGATAACTCAATTCTTAGTCCCAGTCACTGTCTCTAGCCATAGTGTTTGGCACAGATCTTAACCCAGGAATCCTTGGGTTGGATTGGCTCTTGTTCTCTAATGCTGAGGCTATAAACCACGCAGGAGTTTTGAGGAGGAAGCATAAGCATTTCATTTCAATGTCCAGAAAATACTACCATTGAGCTTATGCACTCACTTGACTCTCCCAGTATTTCAGAAGATGTGTAAAATAGAGAGGTGGGGCTGCCGGTCCTGCTGGCTAATGTATTTCATGGTTCTAATACTGTTGCTGTCCCATTCACTGACTTGATGAAGAACCAACATTCCGAGGACAGAAACACTACCCCCAAATGGATTTATTCATAAATATGTTTTTTGTTTGTATGCCCGTTTTTCCTTTCTTATAATTAGCAGGCTATTACATTTGGCCTTGAAAAATATTTTAATTGGGATGTCCTTAGATATTCAAATAAACTTGAATTTTTTGACATTTCAAACGTAATCTGTGTCATTCATGCCTGCCGCCTACTATTTTAAATGTATAGCATGTTCCAGCTGCAGAAATTACCATGGTTACTTGCTATGCCAATAATGAACTACAGTGGGCACTTAACAGTACTGTTCTATCCTGCCTCTGCATTAAAAATGACATCAATATCTGAATAATTGCAATATTATGAATTAATACGGAATCCTTGAAAATGTCTATGAAACAATTGGTAACAGTGTCAGAAGTTTTTAAGAGCTGAAATATATTGAAGAGTTTTTTGTGCGTTATGTTATATTGATGCTTTTGGAGACCTCATTTTAATGCCAAATACGGTGGAACTGCTAGTGTTAAGTGGTTGCAGTCTTTCTCTCTCCTTTCATTTATGTTCTCTCCTTCAGAACTACATAGGACTTCGGTACTCCTTCAGGTGGAAAATGATGCACATTCAATGTGAAATGAGAGAACACATAGAATATGTCTTGCTAAGGGTACTCGTGTCTAGGCATGGAATTTGGCATTGTTGATATGATTAGACTCAATTTTCTGCTGCCCAGCTGAAGTTTTATTAAGGAAGGTTCTAGTTAATAAATAGTTTTCTTTTAAGTTATTATTTAACTACTCCAGCTTCAAAAAGTGCTTTAGAAATTCTTGGAGCCATTGTTCCATGCCTGTCACAGACCTCGCCACTTTAGTTTTTTCAGAAGACTTACTTCCCGGAAATCACCCCGCGGAACTCTGGATAATGATGCCCAGGGCAGCACAGAGGCCCGCACTTACCTGCGCTGGTGCCTGCACCGGATGTAAGGTCTCCACCCATCAGACCACCTACAGAGTAAAGAGGTGCATCAAAAGGCGGAAGGCTAAAGGCCCACAGAACAAAACACTTTCCCTCCAGCAACCTCAGCTCTGTGTCCTCTCCCGAGAGTCATCAACTTGTAAAGTGCTACCCAAGTCAGATGGCTGACATTTGTTTTATTGTGACATGCTGTGTTCAAATGTTAAAAATACATTCAATCACTGACATTTGCACCACCTTTTTTTTTTTCCAGGAAAGATTACATTTTAAAAATCCAGTCTTTGAATAGTCTCTGCATTTTATTATTTCTAAGTCTAGGTCTTTCCTAAACAGATGCTTCATAGAAAGTTTAAAAAAGGTCCACTACTGGTATATGTTCTGATAACCACTCATGCCTTTATATTTTGTACCACCAATTTTGTATAATGCTAACTGCACAAAATTTTGAGCAGTTCCTAAATCTGCCCATATTCATTGTTTGAATTTTACTTCCTGACACAGTAAACAAGTTTTTACTGTCACAAATTTAGACATATGCTTATTCATTGCTAATTTAAGAAAGTTCATTAAAATTTGGCAATGTTTATTTATGAGAGTTGGGATGTTTCAATAAGATGTTGAGCATAATAATTAGTTTTAATTTCTAATGAAATAAGATTTAGCCAAAAATAGTGGGAATATCATCTAGATTTTCTAATTGACTCGAAGTAATACTTTATCATTATTAGTTGGTTCAGGTCTTGGTACTAGAAGAAATTAGACTTTCAGAAAATATTTATTATTTTCCATCAAATACTGTTTTGGAAATAAAATACCAAAATTTAAAAATGAGCTCAAGTTTATCAAGCAGGAAATCCAGCTCCATTTGAATATGACCCAAAAGAATATATACATTGAAAATTCATGTGAAAAAATTCAAACATATTAAAAAATAGAGAGAATGGCCCAGTGGAGTCCTTTGTACAAATTTCCCAAAGTCAAGATTTATAAAGCTTTCTACAGGAAAAATTCTTCCCTGAATAAACTGCTTTTAATATAGTTATGTGTGCCTAAGGTATATTAAAAATTTCCTATGGTGTGGGTTTCTTCAAAATAAAATATAAATACATAATGGTGTACTGTACATGATTTGGAAATACAATTATCTATGATGCCGCTTCTGGAAGGATAAAGGAGTAATGTAGTTACATTCAATATACACTGAATTAGGCCCCACTGTGAGTCTGGCAAATCAAGAGGGTATTCTTCCCTCTAAGATTCTTTAAATACATTGAAGAAGCAGACACATGCTCGAAACAGTATATGGCCATGTATTTAGCTTGATCTGAGTAGGCAGAATGGTTGGACTTTCCTGAGTAATAATTTCATTTTTCTAGTACATTGTAAATTGAACACCAGAAAAGCCTTGCTAAAAACACAGAGACAGATTTATGCCCCATGTACACGAGCTTATGATGTCCTCTTCATTTCTGACTCAGCTTTGATTTCATTTCACACTTATAAATCATGTTACCCTAGTTCCTTTCCACCTTCAATCCTTTCTGGCAGAAGTTTTTGTATAAATAAATAAGAATTGATTGTAATAACAAGTAGCTGAATGGGACAAATGCTACCAGAGAACACAGGGAAAAGGTGGCATTTGGTAGAGGAAGAGGGAAAACCGCAGTTCCAGCAGGGCTAAAGCAGAAGCCAAAATGCATGGAGAGGATCTGTGATATCTTGTTTGGGAAAGTATGTGGTTCAAACTTAGCTACAGGAGGAGATGAGCTGCTGTCTCAAAAGACAAATTACTGATCAGGAAAGATTCTGAAACATGTGCTAATGGACTTAGGCTGTCACAGTGCAGCCATAACAGTGCGTGCAGATTAAGCAATGGAGACTGAATTGGATACTGAAGAGTATCTCATGGATACTCAGCCTTGGCTTTGGCCAAAGCTGTTTGACTTGTGAGTGACTTGTGAGTGCTGGAGCCCTCTGAGCGCATACCTGTGTTGCCTGCACTTGGAGGTCGATGTGTCACGCCAGGAGACATGCTATTCCTCTGCAGAGACGGGTGGGCCAGAGGCAGAAGGTTGGGGTTACCCAGGGAGCTGACAGGGTTGCTGTACACCAGGCTGTTGTGGCTGGATACCGGGATGGAGACGGGCATCTCGAAGTTGGGAGGTGGAACAGCCTGGCAGAAGAGAAAAAAGGGGAAAATTCCCGAAAAATATAGATAAGAGAAAGGAACAGTAATAGCAGTTTTCAAGGACAGTCACTGTTTACTTTCCCCAGAACCTTGCAAAGTTCAGACTTCTTGGTGTGCAGAAGACCATTAAGAAGGGCTCTAGAAATGCAGGGACCATAAACTGATTTCTTGAATGTGCTTGGAATTCTTTCTCAGCAACTACTACAGAAGGTTTCACACGAAGCCCCATTTCATCAGGCTCCATTGTTTTGAATTTCAGTCTATTAAGTAATAATTGTGCATTTGTGATATCCGAATCTGGTGCCAGAAACGACTGCAAGATCAAAGGATCATGACTGTGATGACTTCACATGGAGAAAGGAGGATTAAAATGCAAACCAGATCTTTGGGTTTAATTGCTTATTGAAGCATATTTATGCAGAAGTTTAATGATACAAAATCATCTCCAGGCATGTGAATAGTACATATAGTTTAATTATTGTTTTAAAGTCTGTCTTTTAAAAGTAACTCTAAAGGTAACAGGCATTTTAAGAAGCAGAATTTCAACAAGGCGCACATCATTCAATAGCTCACATTTTTAAACGATGGCTCTAAATGTTTTATGCTTCACATTTTGGTATGTGTGCACTACAGTCAATGAATGGGAAGGTCTGTATCTCAGGTGAGACAGTTGGCTAATATTTAGTGAACTGAAACTGGGTGGATCTCTACAGTACTTTATGTCCCTGTTAATGATTTCGGGGAGTATTATTTTGACAACCCAAACTATGTTTCTGCTTGTACTAACTAGCTGTAAACACCTCTTTCTCCCTTCCCCTGTCCCTTTGACCTCCCCACTTCAGCATTACACATGAAAATATCATTTGAATATATTAGCAGGGGATCCACGGTATCAGAGTGTACAGCATTTTCAGTGTAAAACTACACACACACTCACAGGATTTATAGGTCGTGAAAGTTCAAATGCCTGTGTACACAGAGTTGTTTTGTTGTTGTTTTAGTCTTTATTACTTTTTTAGGACTGACACCAACTGCCTGTGACTGGTCGATTGGCTGGCCTGCATTTTATATCATGGTCTGTGGCTCTTCCAGGTCTGCACAGAGATGGTTAGAGTGTTGCTCTCTGTTTCTGTTTAGGCTTCCATGGTCTTCATTTCTTATTTACCTTTTCTTCCATGTTCTGTAAAGGTCAGTATTGATAAGAGCCAACGTTTTCATCTTATATGTCTTTGATTCTTCACTACTTTTGAGGGAAATAGCAGTGTTCAAGTGATATGTTAATAAAGATGTTCTTTCTTAGGTTGCTCATGTGTGTAAATAGGCTAAGAAAATAATTTTTGGATGAACACCATGACATAGGGGAATAGAAGTGTTTGGTAAGGTGACAAAGTGTGACCATATTCCCAAATTTCCTGAGCCCTTTTGAAGAACAAAATCTAGGGTCATGTATGCTACAAAGGAAGGGTCTACAGATTGCATAAAACACCATAATCTTCACTAAGGTCTACTAAGAATGGCTGCTACACACCTAGGTCGGTGTGGTGCAGTGACAGACCAGGGGTCTTCCTTGGGTCCCTCCAACTCACTCTCTGTCCGCTTCACTCAGCACCCAGGAGCCAACCCTCAAGGCATCAGTGAGACCCTGACCTCTGCCTTCAGGGTGGCCAGTGCCACCAGCAGCAGCACGACAGTGGAGAGGCAAGGTCAGGGATTTGCTTTCTCTGCAGTAGCATCCCTCATGCTGGGCCACAGCTGTGCTGGCATAAACTGTATTTTCCCTCAGAGGAGAAATTTGAGGAAGATACTACACTAATACAAAAATACAAGCTTACCATTTACTGTGTATTATTTATACATTTCTCCATGAAGGTCACATGTCTTTTGGGTCTGCCTCTTCTCCAGGCACAGGTCTTGCTGTGCTTGGATAATTTCTCTCTCCCCTTGTTCCTTCAGGCCTAAAGGTCATGGCAGCATCTAGGGTGCAAGCCCTGGGGTGCTACACTACTGTCTCAGGCTGCCTTTAACTTTACCCATCTGTACACAGTCCTTTTAATGAGCTCTTAACAGGCTTTCTTCAGTTACCCTTGGGAGTTTGCCAGCTCTCTCTTGTCAGGTCCCTGGGTCACCATAGTACTGCTCTAGGCTGAGAAAATAATATTCTTCAGGATGGGAGCATTTTGGGAGTTTTCTGTGTGCAGTGTTGTAATGAGGGTGTGTGTGTCTGGGAGGTAGATAATGCCTGATTCTAGGACCATCAGCTCTCACCTGGATCGCTGTAGTCACTGCCTGCAGAATTTCCCATCCCATCCTTGTTCTCTTTATTTCCCACCTAGTCTTCAGCCTCTTGTTTGAAAAGCATAAGCCAGATGGTGACACAGCTCTGTTCAAACCCCTAAGAGAGCTCTCATCTCGCTCAGAGTACAAGCCCAACCTCTTCCCATGGCTCCGTGCCCTGTAAGTTCCAGTTTTTACCAACTTGCACTATCTCATCTCTGTCACCCTGTTCCTTCCTCCTTTATTCTTGAGCCACTGCCATGGTGACCTCCATCACTTCCTCCAAATCACTGCTCAGAACTCTCCCTTCTCGGAGAAGCCAACTCCGATTATTCTACTTAATCCTGTGACTTGCGTCTCTCCTTTCCCATCTCCTGATCTCTCTCCCCTGCTCTCCCTTACAGCTCTCATAAAATCAGTGAAGATGTTGGTCAAATGACATCCTCTTTCACCAAAGAGGTTAAGCTCTCTAAGGCAATGCAATGCCTACTCTACTTTAAATTTTTCTTTGGAGGAGAAGTTTTAGGAAGATACTACACCAATACAGAAGTACAAGCTTACCATTTACTGTACATTATTTATCATGCAGGCACTTGGCTGCATAATTTGCCTACATGATGTGATGGACCCCCGTAAACATCATTTCCTCTTAGATATAATTCTTCCCTTTTCAAGGTGGTGAGATTTGGTAATGGCACAAGAGCACGTAATTAGCAACTGAGTTCGTTGCTTCTACCACCAGATCACCATGCAGCGCAATGTAAGTGTGGGACTTACAGCAGTCAGAAATCATACCACTCAGTGAATAAGAGCTGGATTGTTAGTAGCCTAGCATCTGTGAGCTGCAGACTAAAGAACTAAATAGTTTTTAATGGAGTGTGGGTGAGTATTCACAGGACAGTCACTGAGGTCTTGGGACCTCAGAGATTCCTTCTTTATACATTGACTCAAGCATTTGTATTTTAGATCATTTTGTTGCATGTTTTAATTTGTATAGACTGTTAACAAAGATCAGATAAAAAACTACATCTTCCCTGAATATTCTGCAGAATGTTGGCTGCGTCCCATTAGAGAACAAAATCAACCCATTCTGCTCTCAGGGGGCTTTAAAATACATGTGATTATTAAAAATTATGTGACAAAGTCTGAATTATCTTCCTTGCTTCCTCTGACCACCACTATACCCCAAAATTATTTTGCTTCTGCTTTTCTAGATCATAAAGAAGTTGATGATGACTACTATAAACCTCATTTGGCAGCCAGATGTAATTCTGATAGCAGAGCATATTCCCCAAATTTCAAATTCATACAACACACCAACATGTTTTGTCTTGTTCCTTTTGTTTTGTTTGTTTATCTCTATTAGGCACTAGCTATGATGATTCTGAAAGTAAAATATGAGCTTTAAAATGACCACACTGAAAAGATATTTTTGAGAATCAGTAGGGACATTACCCTTTCTATTGGAAATCTCAGATGCAGTCCAGGCTGTGAAATGAACTGTCATTTACCTGGGCAGGCTATTTAGTCTCCTACCACCCTGCTCTCCTTATCTGTGCTAGGAAGTGCTCATATGCACAAAGGGACAGGTAGGGAGAATGCAAGGGTTATAGTAACATGCAAATGTTCCCAGGAACTTGGCATAATTATTTTTCTTCTTGACATTTTAAAATCAGGAAACGTACAGCTATGCTTAAAACGTTTTGCCTTGAGAACATAGGCCAAGAAGTGGTTTAAAGTTCCAAACTTGCAGAGATTTCAAGGCCAAGCTCCAAATTGTTAGAATATTCAAGTCAGCCAGGGAGAATAGGATGCAATTAAATCAAGTGCTGTAGGTAGGAATGGCTGTACCATTTGCACAGTCCAGCTGAAAATGCAAAGGGGCTGGGGCTCTTCTTTTTAAGAAATGAAGAATTTCTGGCCATTGATGGAGCGGTGAACTGAGGACAGCCGCTGAAGGCAGGGCTAAGTTACAAGCACAAGAGGCTGGTCCTGGGCACACACCATAGTTGAAAAGCCTTTATTTCTCTCCCTAACCAAAGGGGATGATGGTTACTCAAGTATACCACCGTAATGAGAGGTGTATTTGAACTCTTGCCCAACATCAACTGTTTTCCCCAACTTACCGCAAAGCCTAATACAAATCAAATAATGCAGTTTAATACAATATTTATCTAATGGGCCCTCTTTTATTTAATGTGAATGAATGAATGAATGGAATTCCTTTTTTTCCTTTAAATTGCCACTAATGATGATGCCCTTAGGTTGGGAACAACCGTCAGCAGGTGGTTGAACGCTGGCAGAGGGAGTCATACAATTCCGAGGACCAGGGATGACCACTTGCAGGTATCTATTTCCTCATGGCTGCCAGACACTGTAGGGTCCACTTGCTCAACTTTCCTCCAGCGTGAGCCCCTCCTGGTGACTCCCTGGCATCATTCTCCACCTTCCCACCTCTGCGTCTGCGTGGTTAAATGCAGCCCACCAAGCAGCCACTCTAGCCTGGCTCCATCCACCTCCCACCTACGCTAGCCCCGGCTTCCTCTCCATCCGGTTCTGGACACTCCCTCCTGTTTTTTGAGGAGTTTTGCTGTTTTCTCCCCATCACATCTCTGTGTTGGATCTTTTCCTTTTGCCCAAGCATTCCCCTTCTGCATGTGAGCAATTTCAAGTGCTTTTCCTCTCAGCTTCCCTTTTGAGCTGGGCCCCAGCAGTTTCTCCTCACAGTCCATCACTCTGAGGAACACACACTGCCTTCCACTTCCTCCCTTCTCCTTCACTTTAACCAATCTTGCATCTGCCTCTCCTTGTTCAGCCCATTTCCCAATTCCTGGTTCCTCAAATGGAGCTGTTTTACTTGCTGTGAAGCCCAGAATGAACTGTGGCAAACCTGGCATGAGGAAATGCAGGTCGACAAGATTCCAAATCACCCATGAGTTATTTCATGTAATTGAGGAATATGGGCATAAATTATATTACTCCAACAGGTGACTGCTATATTAAATTTTCTATTTAAAAAGGGCAACTCTTCAAACTGGGTCTTTGACATAGAAAAACAGTCTTGTAATGTTTTTAAAGAGGCGGAGACACACTCCACACACAAGGGGCAGAGTGTCCTTGCCCCTGCTGTAAGTGTTTTAGCAGCTGTGGAGACTTTCAACAGGATGGACTCCCTGCAGCGGAGAACCACGTGCCAGAATTTGGCTTTGCATCATGGAGACACAGGAGCCTGTGGCCCAGCAAGCAGTGGCGTGGCTCCTTCTCACAGCTGTGCCCATAAACTTGCTTGTGATTTCTCAGCTACACACCGTGGTTCCTCTTAGGAAATCATGTGTCTTGATTTTGATCTCTTTACATGCAAGGGTGAAATGCTGTGAAGGAATCCAGGTGCACCTCACACCACCTCTGTTCCCTTAAGAAATGGGGGAAGTGATCTGGTGTTCATCCCTCTGGACTTGGGAGGTTAAATCTCTATCCACAGTTAGGATCACCTCTACACACAGTGCAGAGCAGTATAGCATATATTTGCTTTTTTCCTCACTGTGCAGGGACTTCTTTTATCAGAGATATCTAATGTACTTTGCCTTAAAATTCTATACTCACAAACCTTTGTACACAGCAACTCCAAACAATTATATTTTATACACAGCAAGAGAAATTGAGACCGTAAGAATCAAAAGTTGGTTGAAAGGAGCTATTTATTCCCTTCCTCTGGGCAAGATAAAATCCCAATGGATATTTTGTCATTTAAGGATTTTCAGTATTGTTAACAAGCAAGCATGGCAGTCTATGACAAGAAATAGCTCATTGGATGAAGTGCTTACTGTGAATGTGCCACATACAGTACTTTAACTTTATGAAACCGTTAAGAATTTATAGCACAGAGCTTTCCTTCATGATACAGTGTATTAATAATTCTGATTCAACAAAAGCTCTGCTGCTATTTCATTTAACAAAAGAAAATGGCACGTATTTATGAGGATAGAAAATTAAATGTGTATCCACTTTATAAATAAGTTTTAAAGGGTCCACTTAATGCAATAAATTTTAGGTGTGCACCTACTAGGGGAAAGCACTAATTTATCTTCTGAATGCAGTCATAGACTGGGTCTACAGCTTTTGTCTGCAAATATCTACACGTATAATTGACAGAACATATTTTTACTATGGAGGTGCTCTCGATGTTCATGTTTAGATGATTTTCTAACCCACCAAAACAATGTAGCTTTTTGAAAAGGAATCTATGAGGAGTTTGTGTATCACTGGGGTTTGGATGCTTACATGAGTTATTCAGAAAGCGTGTGAGCCTTGAATTTCATCCCTGTATGCCACAAAATTAACATTGTTTGGTCAATGACAGAATACAATAAAAATATATACTTTTCCCCATCCATGTGGGCAAACAAAATAATACATGCGGAGTTACTTCTCTTAAATATCTGGCCAGGCGTATGATTGGTTGTTAGAAATTTTTTGACTTGGTTAAGACAAAATTTAGCCAAATGTTAAAGCATGGAAAATGTGGGTGTAGGCAAAGCAAATAATATTCTGAGAAAGCTTTAAAATCACCCCAGCACACAAACGTCGACATCTTACCATTCTGCTGCATGCAGTCTGTTCCCGGGAGCGAGCGTTAGCTTTGACCTTTCAGTGCTGTGGTTGAGTTGCATGTGCAAGGGGAGGGCCTGAGGTTTTATTCAGAATTCTGCTTTTAGCTAGGTGGGGTCCTCAGTTTACATGAGACAATTTCAGTTCCACTAGGGGCATCTTGTCTCAGCATAGACTATATCTATGTAGTTTATAGCAAATCTTCGCACTTGTTTGGAAGGCGTTTCTGTTCTAGGGTTTTACTAGTGTACCGTGGTTTGTGTGAACTATGTGTCCCAAAGGTTGTGTAAATTCAGGGTGTGTCCCATAGATCTTTCTCTTCCTCCTGTGAATTGCTCTACCTCAGAGTGAACTTCTCCTTGATGGCGACTCTTGGAGATTACGTCAGTGCAGCTTCCCATGAGGCTGGCTTTTTAAATGCACAGCCGGTGGGATGAGATGGCTCTATCGCGTCTGTTTGTCCTTCCTCTGCTTCTTAGAGCAAGCCGTCATGAGGGGGTTAAGACATGTTACTGCAGCGAGTATCAGCAGGCCAGCCATCTACCTCGGGTACTTACAGGAATTTTATGACTCTTGATCATATTATCAAATTCTTCATTAATTTTTTTGTATTTTTCTTCAGTGCGTGGGGTGAGTGCGTAAGAGGAGTCGGGATCGGGGCTTTCACAGCCTTTGTTTTCTTTCTTGTTCAATGCCTGCCAGGTTCAGAGAAATATCAAGAGTAAAAAAAAAAGGAAGGGCGTTCCGAGTACTTACACACAATCTTTGCCTGCTGATCATTAGATCAATATCTTCGTTAATTTTCCTGTACTTGTCCTCAGACTCAGGGCTGTGACCTACTGAATCGTCTGCATCGGGATCTGGGCTGTCACAGCCATTAAGGCCTTTCTTTCTCAATGTCTGAAATACATAATTTGGAGAGTTCAAACCTAGAGGAAGGCTGTAAGAGACATGCAGGGCTGTTATGGGCGTTCAGGACATTACATGCTCTATGTAGTCCACCAGGGAAAAGAAATCAGGGGTAGAAACCCCCAATCATTTCCAAAGATTGCTTATCACCCCCTAAAAAAATAACAAGGAAACTCCTTTCACAATTAAATTCAGTACCACAGAAAAAGAATATGAGGGCCCAGGGTCTGTGACATGGAATTCTTAAGCAGTTCAAGAAATATCAAGCGGCGAACAATTATAGCAGAATGCAGTGCAGACTGGCAAATTACAACATTCTTTCTTCCCACAGAAAAATCAGAAGTCAGGACGTTACACAATGATTTCAGAATCTGTAACGATGACAGAAGTAGAAGTGTTGGAAGCACAGTAGCACACTCCAGTTGGCACTAATGGGGTCCTCTCTACACCTGCACATCATGTTCTCGACAGCAGAAGGGCAGAAGGGAACCTTGCTAGCAGTCCCTCTCGGCATTGATGGAGAAGGTTCAGTCACCGCGCTCACTTGGAGAGTAACTTTTGTTTAGAGTTCTCGAATGTGAAACTCTATCCTGAAATTTATAATACTGAGAAGTTATTTTCCTAAATATAGACTGGAAGAAAAGTCAAAACAACTGATTTTGGGCTTCATTATCCTGAGCTGAATGAAGAAGCCCAAGAGTACTGCAGATAGGTGGCCGAATCGGTAACCATCAAGCCAGCTAAAGTTCCTCCGGGTTTCAGCTAAGCAGGAATCACCCCAGACTGTCTTCTAATACATCAAAGTGAAAAGGCAGTGTCTTATCTTGAAGCTCCTGTCTGCTGGCTGTAGGTCTGGGTCTAGCCTCAACTGTCACAGAAGGATAAAAACTAATGTAACACGGGAGCAGTTGGAAAAAGGGTGACTCAAGAATTCTGAGTTTTACCATTTTTTCTCAAGCTGATTGTTGGTTGTCAACTTAATGACACACAGTTCAATTTACAATGTTATGTTTTACAGATCATAAGACTTCTGATTATCACTTGCCATGTTAATTATTAATAGACTATCAACATTTCTTAATTTTCTTGATACTATCAAAATTGGTTACAAAGAGACACGTACCTATGTGACTCTCAAATGGAAAGTTCAGCAAAGCTCATCTTTATTAAAGACAGTGTTCACATATAAATAAAGAAAAAACTGTAACACAAGGCTAAGGAACCCAAAGCCGAGATGGCGCTCCATCTTTAATTCATGCAGTTGCGCAAAATAAATAAAACAACAGGAGTTTGAAAGGGAGTGTCAGCCTTCAAAATTTAAACTCCTCATTTCTTATCAATGTGAAACAAAAGTAATATTACTTCAAATTAATTTCTGAGGCACTGAACGCTTTTACTTAACATCAAACTAAGAGAGCTACCATTTCTAATATACCAAAGATGCATTATGAGTCTGTAAATATTTATTAATGTTATAGCAGCATAATATAACAAATAAACATATGGTTACAGCTTATTATGTGATACAATGTTTGAATATTAAAATGAATATTTTGACACAAGATGATAAAATATACATTTTACAATCTTATAATTGGTGGGGCCACCTGTCCCCCTATAATAGACCTACCGCCATCATTTTTATTAATATTCACAATACATAATAGTTATTCCTCCTGGGGAACTGGTATATATCATCTCTTGATAATTTAAATCCCTTTCCTCCCTTCCCTACTTTTCCCTTCTCCTTTCTCAACCCCTTCCCCAGCGCCCAAAAGTCTGCGTCCCTGTTTTCTACCACCTCTCCTTTATTTCACCTTTCAAATTTACTTTTATTTTTAGTTTCTCTCTCTCTCTCTCTCTCTTTCTCTCTCTTTTAATATATGTAGTGCTGGGGATCAAACTCAGAGCCTTGTGCATGCAAGACAGAGTTCTACCATTGAGCCACAACCCCAGCCCCTGTATTTAGGGTTTCTCATGTAAGAGAACTCGAGTATTATTTAACTTTCTGTGTCTGACCCATTTGGCTTAATATTACGGACTCAAGAGCCCTCTATTTTTCTGAAAATGACACAATTTTATCCTTCTTCATGATACAACCATCATTTTGGACCCAGAATGAGAATACATGGAAGGTTCCTATAGTCATATGTAAGGAACATCACAATACCTTAGAATAACAACTACATTTGCTAACTTCATGTATTTTTAGCACTTTTGTTAATATCATCACATACATGAGTGCATTCTTCTAGGTGACAATTATTTGCTATATTATCATGTGTTTCTGCCTTGATCTCTGCAGATTCTTGAGCTGCTAAGAAAAATTTCTGAGTGTCTTGTATCATAGTCCAGATATTTTTCATAAGAATTCACTTGTGTGAAAAAATTAGGTAAAACCAAGAAATGTATACAAGTATGTATTTGATGTGTATGTGTACATGTTTCATATGTATGTATATATATGTGTGTGATAACTATTTCAAAGGTTATCTGCTTATGTTTCAATCAGGCATGCTAAAATACTCTTATTTAAAGTCTTATATAATGCTAATTTAGAGTTGTAATAAAGTGTCAATTTTTCAATGTGTACCAGGTCGTTTATTCAATAAATCTTATTGTAAAAACGATACTTGTTTTGATATGCAGATTTTTGACAACAGAACGCAAGGGTTAGGAGAGGCCTACCAACTGTCATTACAACCCATCTGGCACATACGTGCGTGCTAAATATTCCTACCAAGCTTTGGGGGGTAGATATTGTGTTTGGTTCATAAAAATTCAAACATCAATTACACTTTATTGAAAGATCTCTACAAATATTAACTCATTATATCTCTCACAAGTCCTTTATGGGAAGCTTAGAGAAATGTTATTCCATATCTCAAGTCAGCATGGCCAGTCATGACTTGGCCTGGGGACAGTTCAGGGCCCACCTTTCTCTGTCCAAGCTTTCTTATACTGTGCAGTGAGGCACACAGACTAGGTCTTTCCCAGTAATGCTCAACTACAGCAGTTGATCGAATATTGGGCAACACAAAGTAAACTGTTAAAAAATTAGTCTGTGGAAAAATTTTAAGTATGAATAAATGGGTAAAATGTTGATATTTCTTATGCACCAGAGTTTCGACAAGAGTGGAGATGTCTCGTGGTTCAAGAAATACTCAGCTCATGAAATAGAAAACTCATCAGATCAACAGTTCACTTTGTACCTGAAGAATTGTATAAGCTGTTAAGCAAATGGAGCAGGTGGTGTAGAGTTGCAAAGGACATGTAGTTATGAGCGAAAAAATAGTGCCTCATTTTCTCTCAGTAAATTCTCCTTGTATCTGATGGCACTATCTTGTAATAAATATCACCGGTATTTAAATAATGACTCCAGTTTAATGGTGTTACTTTACAAAGGGCTTTTTGAGATATACAAACACAAATACCCAAGAGCAAATTAATAATGAGCTCCAAATTCCCATAATCACATCACCAGAACACTGAAAAAAATTGTTCAAAAATATTATCCTCAGCTGAGGGCTTGTATAACACATTTCTGCCAAGGACAAATGATTATGGTGGAATTATAACACTCTGAAAATGGGAAGGATGGCACAAACTGGAATATTGTAGCCTGAATGTGGGGCTATAGGAGCAGTTTTATCTTTATTATATGAAAGATCTACAGCTGTTTAATGATGACAAAGGAATCACGGTTAGATTCAGCCAAGTCTGTCTATTCACAGTAATGAATAGTCGGTATGAACTGAAGGGCTTACGAAAGGGATAAATAAGCGTTATTCCTTCAGGCCTTTTTCTAGCAAAATCAGAATCTCTGCTATTGGCTTCTGAAAACTTTTCTGCTCCTTTACTAATATCAGTGGTCAGGTCATGTAAGCTCTTAAATTATTATTCTATTATACCTGCTAGATGCCCTGGGTATATATATCTAGATATGATCTAAAAATAAGATAAATGTTTAAATTTAAAAGGAATGACATTGCCATCACCCCCTCTCTTCAAATGGACTTATCCCACCATCCTGGCCTCTCTCTGAAGCAATTCTGGAGGTCCTCTGTGGTGTGCAGTCCTCTTTGACTGCACTATTCTGGCTGCCTGCATGTCCTGAATCCATTCAAAATGCTCATCTTTCATGGTCATTTTGACTTTGTGGGAGAACCAGCAGCCATAACATGTTGGAACCCGCCAGTAAGGTTGCTGAAGGCACACTGTAATATTTTAATGAGCTGCTTTGCCATTGGATGGTGCTGGGCAGCAGCTTTCACTCTTGATCACATCTCATAAAGACACAGAAGAGGACTTCCAGAGCCCAGAGTGGCAGGAAGGGTGGGATATGTGTGTTTGAAATGAACAGGAGTGTTGTGAAAGTGATTAAAGACAACAGGTCATTCACTACAATCAATTTAAAACATTTAAACATTCATCATACATTTCAATCACTGTGTGTGTGTGTGTGTGTGTGTGTGTGTGTGTGTGTGTGTGTTTTAAATGCCTCTCAACTCACCATGTTTTAAAAATATTTATTGTGTATGTCAAGATCAGTCAAGAAACCTACTGGAACCACCAGCTCCTCTTGCTGTTTCTGCAGAACTCTTCCCTCAGAGAATTCTTAGTCTTAAGTGGGCTGCTAGCCTGAAGCCATCTTGCCACTTGAGAGTGCCACTTGTGGGCTGGACCAGTGGGCTGCAGCGGCTTCTCTCAGGTATACTCACAAAGTACCTACTGCCATACCCTGAGCTGGGAACAGCCGCTCTTCGGGAAATAATTAGATTGACAGAAGGCGACATACTCTGAACAATAAACAGGAGAAAGAGTCCGGGTAGGTAATCCAAAAACCACACAGAATCCTTCCTCCAGACAGGTGGACATATGGACCTGTGTTACTACACGTGTGCCTCGGAATAACTTGAAATATGTATAAACTCATGATGATAGGTGACAGGTGCTTCAAAAATTCTAATGAAAGAGATGTAGGGAAACAGATTCTATTTCATTACTGGAAGGAATGTAATTGGAAAAGGGTGCCACGTGGAGCTCCTTTTCCCTGTAGGCTTTGTATTATCAGCTAGAAAATCCCTTTCTTCTAGCGTGGTTAAACTAGCTTTTCCTTCCTAATTTCTTTCATTATGAATTATTGGTCTTTTTAACAAACGACTTGTTAGTGAGAAAAAGCAACAAAATTGTGGGTCTTTTTCAATTATACAATGCTATATATTTTATATTAATGCTACTGAAGTAAAATTAGCTTTGTTTTTTTTCAGAGAACCACCACTATGGACGAAAACTACAGGTTTCGTCTTCTAACCAGTCGATGTGGTGGTGTGTCTATTGTATCAGTCCGCAAGAATATATACTTTTATCACCTTTCCTTTTCTGTGCCTTCCCAGCTGAAAATACAAATCTTTTTGTGTAAAAAAAACAAAACAAAACCAATTGCTCTTAGTAACCTTTGTCAAAATCCAAGTAAGTGCCTTTTCTTGCACTTTAGAGGGTTACATGTCAAGAACACATAAAGGAATTTTTACTATCAATTCCATGTATGCTGTGCTCACACAAGCTGTGTTCCTAAGGGGGCTGGGACCACACCCTTAGAAAAGGTAGTTTTCTTTCCTCTGATCCTACACTGTTTTTTGATGGTCTTTCATAGCTTCATATGGATAAGTGTCTGAGGGTAACAAACTGAATATTGCTCAGAAAGTAGCAAATCCATGTAGGAATACTGAAAGTGAACACTGGCTATGAAGTAAGTTTCTAGAAGGGTTGGTAAACGGCTGCCAACCGGTGTGCTGGTTATTACTACCCACTTCAGCCACTTGGCGGTGGCGACCTTTGGATAGTGCCCTGTTGTTTTCTCTCTTTAACGTGCATCCAGCAAGCAATTATCAAAAACCTACATGCCACACACTGTTTAATGTCTGGAAGCTGGCAATATAGATTTAATGTAAAAAGCTTACTTTTAAAAATACTGTATTTTTAAAATTTTGTGTTTTCTAGCACAGATCACTTAAGCAGGGGAAAGATGAGGTGCTAGGAAATTTCTCTACATTTTTTAGCAGTCAAGACTGGAAGCATTATGTGTAACGTGTCTGTATCATGATTCTTCTTTGTTCTTATTCTACAAATACAAATACAATTTAAAATGTTGTTAATTTAGTAAATTGCTAAGTAGATTTTAACTAGGTGGGCAAGCCATATTCCACACAGAGTACAAAATATTAACTTGTACCAAAAGTTATTCACCAGTGGTGAACACTTTAAGAAAAAGTTGAACATATAAAGCTTTAGTAATATTATTCCTACAAAGTATTAGCGTTCATTCTAATCAGATACCTGCTACTGGCAAAAGGGGGAAAAAGAGCTGGAGATTTTCATTGTTTTTCATGTTCTATTTTTTGCCAAAAGATAATCTCAATATTGGACTTAAAATTTTTTTACGGAATTTTAAAAATAAATCCTCCTGTTAGGGAAAAATAAAAGACACTAAAATTTTTGACCTTTCATGTATTGGGCACAAGGATATAGCCACCACCCATCTCTGTGGCCACAGATTGTTTCATGTAAACATTCAGGTGGTGAGAGTTCATGTAATTACTGGGACTCCCGTGCGGATGAGGCCACCAGGCATCCTTTGCCCTCCCTCACGCCCCCGAGGAGGTGAGGAACATAAGCAGGGGGTCTTCTGCACTGGAATTCTTCCTCCGGCTTGGCCTTCCTTCGGATCAGCCCAGCAGTCTCTTCCTCCTCCAAAACTGCAGCTGTCACGACGTTCCTTTGGAGGCTGCTTTCATCACTAGGCTGAATTAACTTCTCCCTTACTCATGCACTCAGTTCATTCTATACCTTTTTGAACCACAGCCTCATCATACGTTATTCATCTTTTATATGTTCATCTCCTCTGCCTACACCCCAAACTCCTTAACAAAACCCCTTTGTGTGTTCCCTTCGGAGGTTAGTAAGAATGGTCTGACATAATTTAGGTGGTCACCAAGCGCTAGCTGAATAAATGGAACACATATTTCCACATCAGTGTTAATGTCTACAGAGGTTTCTCACTCTCTGGAGGTAGAGATGGTAGCGGGATCCAGACATTTGCTAATGTGTGCTGGGCATTATCTGTGATCATTTGGATGTGAAGATGATTTCTTTAAATATATGATTGATAATATTTGTACAAGTTTTTCTACCTACTATCATTAGTGTTCCCACTTTCATCTCCTGGAGTTTAGGGACTGTTTATTCGTCAGTTTGTAACGTAGTAAACTTAGTAAAGGACCTTAGTATTTAGTAAAGATTCTATACTAAGTAAAGAACTCAGTACACTTAGTAAAGTCCCAGAACTTAGTAAAGGGTTTAATAAATGTTTGCAGCTTAATGACAGACTGAAATGGATCACAACAGAGAAGAATATTCAAATGTTAGCAGGGAGAAAGAGTAGTCTTGGTATTACTTTTTTGCTGCTGTGCTTTCTATATTTGCAGTTCAATTTACCATTTCACATTATGTTGAAGCTCACTACTTCCCTTTAGGTAACTTACACAAGTTTACTAATTTTGAAATGTACTGTTTTTGAATTATACAGCAATACAGTGGGGCATAATTTATATCATATATGAAACTGATTATAATTCAGGAGTTTTGTATAACTGAATGGTTCAAAATTGGGATACCAGTCTCCATATGGAAGCTCAGAAAAAGTGGGCATTTACAAAATCTCTGAAGAAGAGAGTATATGATTTCATTTGTTTTTCTTTTTCTGTCTTTTTGAGACAGGGTGTCCCTACGCAGTTCAGGCTGGCCTTGAGCGCACTCTGTAACCCAGGCTGGTCTCCAACTCACAACAAGCCTTCTGCCTCAGCCTTCCGAGTGCTGGGATTACAGCTGTGCACCACCACGCCTGGTGAGAGTATATGATTTCTGAGATCAAAGGGTAGCAGGAAACAGCACAGAAATCAGCATGGAAGCAGAAGAAAGGGAGTGGTATCTTAGGCAGAAGTAAAGGTTAGAAAAGGAAAAATAAAACCTTCAGGAGAAAGCATGGGGAAATTTTGTGGAGGTGAGTCAAGTGCTATAAATGTGAAATAAGCATGTTTTTAAATTCCTGGGCAAAGTTCACTTTCTTCCCCCTCCAATTCTTGGATGTGAGTCTACTCATCCTCTGTCCTCCTACGCTGTGACACGGGTCTTATTCTGGGCCACCCTTTGCCTGGGGGATCCGTGGAAAATCAGGGCGGTCCTAGGGCCAAGCAGATGATTCAGGCTTGCTAAGGATGGGTCCCTGGTTTGTAGTTTTTAAGGATCCTTCCACCACACCTCTCTTGGCAGCAGGACAAGACATGGATCATGAGGCTGGCTGAGAGCGGGGCTGAATTGGGAAATTTGGCACATGGCGGCTACAAAACACTCCCTGACATCCTGCCTCCAGGAGACATGTGAAGCCAAATACTAAACAGAGAATATGTGAATATATAATGACTGAAATGCATGATAATATATGCAGTTAAACCTAATACTTTCATAAAATAAGAAAGTAGAGGCCGAAATGCAAAGGATCAAATTGTAGTTGATTTTGAATACCAGATAGCGTTGACTTGTTAAATAAGGAAGGAAAAGACAGGGTGGAAGTAGAAACCAAACAAAGGCTGAGAAAGAGAGGAGGGGGATACATTTTCAAAGATCAGGAAGCAAGTTTGTGAAAGTATATGTGTGCATATAATTTCACGTACTAACCTTTATCGATTTTATGGTATCTCACTCGCAAACGGTTACAGGAACAAAAAGGTGACTCCACAGATACTGGTGCCTTGAAAATAATTTGTTAGGCAACTTTTACGAAACGGTGGTGTCTTATTTAACAGAAGATGTGCCTGTTATCTCAGGTAATCAGATTAAGGTCAAATTACTGCTTTTGTTTTGGGCTTGTAGCTCAGCGGGAGAGTCCTTGCCTAGCACGCTTGAGGCCTCGGGTTTAATTTCCAACGCTGTAAAAACCCCTAAGTCATTACTTTCGTTTCCATGTCAGTTCTTTCCTTATCATCAATGTACTTAGTATCCTCATTTCTACAGGATATCTTTTTTTTTTTTTTTTGTCTTCTTTTGAGACAGGGTTTCGCTATGCAGGTCAGGCTGGCCTTGAGCTCACTTTGTAGCCCAGGCTGCTCTTGAACTCGCAATGATCCTCCAGCCTCAGCCTCCCGAGTGCTGGGATACAGGTGTGCACCACCACACTCAGCTTTCTGCAGGATTTCCCATGATCTCTACTATTACATCATGCTTTTCCCATTTATCTTCTTGATTTCACTATCTCTTCGTCCATTCCCGCCCAGTTTTCTCTTCCCAGCAAACATTACGACTTGTTTGTTCAGTCTAGTGGTCCCCAAATCCCTCTTGATTCCATCATTTCTTGATTCAGCTATTACTACTCTTTCTATTTTGTCTCATATGCTTGGACTGTTGTTTGAGCCAACCTTCCAGTAAATCCCCTTTCACCCTCTGCCGCAGTCTAATTAAAGTGCAAATCTCATCTGTACCACTGTTCTTACGAACTGGGAGAATGTAAACATTTTGAGAACCAGAGTTATTGCAAGAGACATCTTTGTGAATTCTGTATTTCCAGGTCTCCCTGAGAAGCACAGACATTGCCTTCAATGGACCCTGAACAGTATCTCTCTATTGAGATCTCAAGTTTCTCAGTACCCTATCAGAAGAGCGGAGAACACACTAAGATTTCTATAAGTAATGCAAAGTAAAGGTCTGAGTCTGGCCACTCATTGACTTGTGTCATGGCCACTTTTATTGACACAGAGACACACAAATCCTCATTTCAGAAACAGCCAGGGATTTGGGAGATTGCAGATTAAGTGTTTCCTTACTTAACATGCTTCCTCCCCACTGCACCTCCGAAAGCTGAAGAGAGTTAAAGAGCTCCAGTGGGCTTGACCTTGGCCCATCTCTCTCTTCATCAAATGGAGAGACCCTCTCTTTGTCCTCCATTTATGAGACTCTGTTTTTGTGGCTCAAGTCACAGCATCAACGTTGACCAAGAGTAGACTTTGATCTGGGACAGTGCTGAAAATACCGGCCATGTTCTTTCTGTATTTCTCAATTTCTTAAATGTCAGGTAGAGAGATTTCAAGGGTCAGTTTTGGATTGTGAAGACAGATATTATTTATAGCATCCTTAACTTCTACCATAACCCATACCTGACAATAAAACCTTTTTTTCCCTGATTTATTACACTTCCTAATATCCAGCCCACTCTCGAATGAAGGCTATTCTCTATTGAAAGTCTTGTTTTAGTACTGGTTATTCTGTGGTGATTTGGTGGCAATGCTGGGAACCGTCTCTTAGCCACTGCCCCTCCTGGTGTAGGAAACCCATGAAAACTCACCCATCCTCACTCTGAGGGATGGTGACATGCAACATACAATGTCCCAGGTGCTGGTATTCACATCTCTGCTGGCACAACCTGTGCCATACCATTTCTGTCACATGGCCGAGAGGAATGAGGGCTCAGGAGTGTGGGACATTCCTGGGATGCCATGAGAGGTGCAGGTAACTCACCACCATCATGGCTGCCTGGGAGAGAAGGCTCCATAGGTTGGAACAAACCTCTCTGAGAGGGGAACTATCTTTTCCACCTGTATCCTCCGCATCTGGAATGTGCCCAGCACATGGATGACACTCAATAAAACTATTATTAATAAAATAATGGAGTCCAAACCTATCGTGGCAGGGGTTCTGTTTAGAGCGGAATGACAATGGGATCCTCAGTGCACAAAGGGCAGCTACTGTGTTTGTACCCAAGGTAGACACTGCCTTTATCCTGCCAGAGCCCACCATGGAACCCCACTGTGCCCTCCTCACACAGGAATTTAACTTGTAAAAAACAAAGAACTGGGCACAGCGAAGTGTTACCGGAATAAATAGGTCCCTCCGAAGTCTCCCTAGAACTTTGTAATGAACACTTACTGCTTATCACTGCTCTCCGTGTTATTACTCTCATCTCATTTCCCAGGTGCTGAGATTCTTGCCGAAAGGGAGTCTCTTGCAGGCTCCTTGCCCTCAGCAGCTAGCAGGGTACGTGACAATCGAACATGACAGCAGTCAGGGCATGCTTTGGGTGGGCGTCCTAGAGCAGGATGCTGAGCACACCCTGACAGCACAGAGTAAGGAGGCTCAGACAGAAAAGCAAAAGCTCCAGGCCGGGACCCAAGGTTTCCTCTTGAACCCTGAACTTTCTCTCTCCTTTGGCATAAGTAATGCTAGGTCTGTGGCAGCCCGGCAGCCTTGGACTCTGGCCTTATCTTACTGCGCGTCTCTCGATGTGAAATCTCTCCCGAGGCTTGGTTAAAGCAGCGCTACTGTTTTCACTGTATCAGCTGAACACACTGGCAACTTTCGCTTACCACAGATGGTCCGAGATATATATGGACCAGCTGGTGGCTGGTCAGGGTCCGGGCTCAGGAAGTGAGCAGACAGACTGTGAAGGGCTTTGGGAGCCACAGACTATGGCCAGAACCAGGACAGACGCCTGAGTGAACAAGAGGCCAGAGAACCTGCAGCAAGTCAGAGATCTGGGCAAAGGCTCCCCGTAGGGGCAAAGTGCTGACTTGGAGGTAGAGGGTGTTCGGTTATAGGCTGTGCTCAGGGAACCGACACATCTACTCAAATCCTCTTTAGGCCCAAACACAGCCCCAGAGAATGTGCCACCGCACAGCAGGAAGCGTATCCCGGCTTCTTGCTCTCCCCGTAGGTCCGCAGTGGTTTTCACTCTCGTCTTGCCCATCACATTACTAAGGACAGAACCTGCACTCAGAGAGGCCCGGGCCCAGGACACTGACCCTCTACAGCTCCTCTCGTTACCACAAGCCTACCGCACAGCAGTAAGTTTTGCAGTGTGTGCTCAGTTGCCTCATGTAGGCACCTGTGGAGTAAGAAAGTGTGATAGAATTGTACTTTCTCAATCATGGAGACATCATATCACAGTGATCCATGCATATCCATGTTTATAGTAGCACAATTCATAATAGCTAAATCTTGGAAGAAGCCTATATGTCCATCAACAGATGAATGGATAAAAGAAAATGTGGTATTGACACACCATGGAATAATACTCTGTCATAAAGAAGGATACAGTTGAGTCATCTGTAGGCAAAAGGATGGACCTTGAAGACCAGAATGTCAGGGGAAATAAATCAGACACACGAGCTTCAGTGTTGCATTGTTTCTCTTATAGGAGAAGCCTAAAGTATAAATCAATAAAAGGGTAAAATACAAGATAGAACGCATGAAATGAAGAGATAAGTCTTTTGCAAGAGGAAAAGGGAGCAAGAGATGGCAGAAAGGGAAAGAAAAGGTACCAAGAATTAACATGTGTCCCGTCCATGCACTAACACTGCACAACTGATTGTACTCGTTATGCACTGCAAACATGTACCAATGAAAACAAACATCAAGCAAAAGAAGCACCAAGTAAACCAAAGGTGACTGAAGATAAGCATGTTTCCAAATCCTCAGAGCCTCAGTCTCGAGCCCGCTCTTACAGTTTGGCTGTGTTGACAAAGAACCTCGACTTGACTTGATTCCAGCCACTTTCTTTATGGACACTCCTGCTCACTGACCTCCTCCGATCTGTTCGCACTCTGTGCTGCAGGGGCTTCAGGCCTTGTCTCTGCCCCAACTCGCTCCTCCAGGGCAGGCCTGTGGCTTTTATCTGAGCGTCTCTAAGACCCGGGAGCGCACCGGGCCCTTAGCACTTCATAAATTAATGTGCGCTTAGAGCTCATCAATCAAACGGCCACTGTTTGCTTTCCTAACAATATAATCATTTCCAGCTGCTACCAGAAAAATAACCAGACAGTATTCCTAGGACTGATATCAAAAGTGCCAGTAGCCTTTCTGAGCTAGGCCCTCAGCTCGTACTCCACAGGGACCTGCCCGCTCACGCCCCAGCTGTTTGTTACTGGAGTCCACAGCTCCTGGACCTGACTGCAGTTCCTGCCGTTTGGTGCCGTTAATGCAAAGGGGCTTTCTTATTAGTGCTGCAACCATGAACAGAGCACAGTGATTAAAAAGAACTAGGACACAGGCCATGAACAAATAGATTCTGAGAATACCAAACACATTCCAGTGCGGAAAATGAATCTTCTCTTCTAAAGACTTATAATAACCTCGGATTATTACTATTACAAGCTGATCGAAGCCTACACAGACTAAATTATATTATTGTTTTATGAGTTTATAGTTTTCTAAATTTGTTTCTCCATTCAATGAATAATAAAAAATCAAACTCCCTTCAATCTATGCTGCAAATGTTATCAATAGAAAGCCACAGCCCCAGAATCTCAGACCAACTCCCAGGTCACAAAGTTGTGTTTTCTGTAACTTCGTATATTATACAGATAATAGCGTCCTTCATCTCTGCCTTCAGTGGCCTCCAATTTAACATAAGGCTACAAAAGCTTATTTACACAGAGAACACTGAGAAATGAAAATTGAAATGTATGCAGGGGAAATGTTTAAGAAAAGGACAGAGGAGGAGAGAGGTCGTCAGTAGAAGGTGGACAGATGACATACAGACATGGGCCCAGCATGCTGGTGGTGCACACCTGTAATTCCAGCACCCAGGAGGGTGAGGCAGGAGGACTGCTGAGTTTGAGGCCAGCCTGAGTTATACAGTAAGTTCAAGGCCAGCCTGAACTGCATGAGACCTTGTCTCAAAACAACAACAACAAAACAACAAAACAACAAAATGCACATAGACAGGGAAGGGGAGGGAAAGAAGAAATGAGAGATGAGCGGCACAGGGAGAATTTGAGGGTGTTATGACACAGAGGGGAAAGAGTCAAGCGATGCATGTGATGCTCGTGTATGCAGCTGCCCTTTTCCTGGGTAGGGGTGCGGGAATTTAAGACCTAACATAAAGCTGCCAGCAGTTCTGCTCACCCAATGTCACGCTGGACAGCCACTGCGCCTGTTGTCGAACCCACCGCAGCTGCATGGAGGCTGCCTGCCCCAGGCTGCTCTGGGCCTTGTCCTGATACCGTCCCCTGAAGAGTTTCAGTGGACTCAGCCTCCTGCTCTTGGCCTCTGTCACCCTCAGCTGCCTGCTTTCCCAGTCATGATGGCTTCAGTAATTTCAGCTTTGTCAGTGGAAATCTACTGCCACCTGACTGTGAGTTTAGAGTTCCAGTTCTTCTAAGGTAGGAAATCTCCATGATTCTGTTAGATCAGTGGTAAACTAGAGAGTTTTCACTTGCATGATCATTTCTTCCATAGTCTTTATTAGGTAATTATAAAAACAACCTGCTCTCCTCAATGGCACTAAGAGGAAATTAAACCAGTTTTTCCTCACTACTAAAATATTAATTTTCTTAATATTTTAATTGAATCAGTTCCTTGGCAGTAACACCTACCCTTTACTGAGTGTTTATCTGTGCCAGGGGCCAGCCCGTGGCCTCATATGGGTCTCAGCTGATCTCACACTCTCTCTTCCACTCTAACTGCCATCCTTGGGCAAGGCAGAACCAAGTTTATGAACCCATGTGTGAAGTCCAGGCTTTACTTTTTGGATTACTGAGTGGACTATTATGCCCTTGAAACTTTGTCCGATCAAAAAACTTACTCTGAGGCTGGGGATATAGCTCAGTGGTAGACCATTTGCTTAGCAAGGACAAGGCCCTGGGTTCAATACCCAGTACTTCACTCAACCTTAAAAACAAGATTACCCAACTATGTCTATGTATCTGAATGCAACATCTCAAAATCTTATTTTTTAAATCAAGGGATATGTTTGTAATACAGTTCAGCTTTGGATGAGTAATCTTATCTAAACTGATTTCCTGTTATTTTACTCTACTGTCCTCTGGATAGAAGGAGGAAGTGCCTTCGACAGTATTTACGCAGTGTCCACCTACTTAGAAGCATGTGGGAAGGTAAGGAAAAGACAGGATGCTGGACGGTTTTTAGCTCCTACATATCTCAGACGAGGAGGGAAGATCTTTCCAATAACATTTGGGCTATAACTTTCTGGGTAAAACAAAGCACAAAGGTTTATTACAATTATTAAAATAAAACTAGTAATACTAAACAAAGGTTTACTTGCAATTATTAAAATAATACTAGTAAGAACCTAAAGTCTCTGTTACTAAGGAAAATACTTGCACTACTTATTTATTTAGGCTTCTGTATTCTTTAGGTTAAGCTCACTGCTCAGCTCTTCCATTTCCCTGAGAAGGCAAGAGGTGGTAACAAGGCCGACCATTTTGAATGGGCAGGTCAGGGAGAAGAGAAAACTGTATGCTTTCATAGGCAGACTCTTGTTTCTCTCTGGGTAAAGATACTGGATCACTGAAAAATTGTGTGCTATAAAAATTCTTCGTTAAATTGCTGGTGTATAAAATCTCTTTCCTTTTTATTTGCAAAAAGGTGAGGTAAAAGTGCTGCTTTCACTTTACAGGCCAGGTGACAGAAAAAGTAAGAGAAACAACTATAAAACTTAATTTTGTTCTATAGTTAAGAGAAAGGCAGCAAGATGTGATCTTTTTTAGGTGAAAATTTCCCCAAGTCCCAAAGATAAGGGGGAAATGGCAAGACAGCTTCAGGAACCGCAGAGGCTCGGGTTTTGCATCTTGTCAGAAAATCTGCACTGTTGGGAAAAGCCTGGTGAGCAGCTGGCAGGACCTGACTCAGCAGAGAAAATGCCACCCACAGTCCCTGGCTGTCTCTGCGGGAGGAGCGCCCCTGTTTCCTCTGGAGGCTTCCCACCGCTGGGATGGTATCCGAGGCTTTCAGATAGGAAATCAAAGTTTTGAAAAATTGAACTTCACGTTGGATAACATTTATAAGAAGCTTCCCATGATAATCTTTGTTTTTCACCTGAACTTAAAGCCAACTTTCTGTTGCATAAATGATGTGAACTATATACTAACCACCTGACACTTTCAAAATGCCCCAAACAGCCTTCACAGTCTGAGTAGAACCTAATCTCTTTTTAAAGATCACTGTTAAGCAGATGAAGGGAAGCAGCCCCATTAAAACAGGAAGCAAAGCAGGGCTCAAAGCCCATTTCCATGAGGTAAGGCACGCTATTGACTGAACATCAAAGGGATCCAGTCTACATGGAGATGGAGGGTGAGGGTGGGGTAGTTAGCTGGTGAAGTCAGGAACTCTCCCCACCCGCACTGCATTACCGTATTGATGAAAGCAAGGCCACAGAGAGAGATCAATGTCAGTTTGTTGATCTGGCCCTGGAAGCTGTACTTGGTGTAATGGAAGTTATATACGTGAATTCCTCTGCTGGAAACTGCCAGTCTCATGTTAACTGCACACATCTGCGGAAGTGTTTGTGTGTGCATGTGTGTGTACAGTATGAAGCTGATCGTTTTGAAAAGAGATTCAGAGTCATTTCTGGGTAGATGTATTTCTAGATAGATATCTGTTATCTTTTAGTCCCTTAGAAAGAAATCATTGCATTTTGCAATGAGGACTCCAGGTCAGTTACATTGTTTTACGGTAGGGTGTCTGCAAAGCAGGTGATGGGTTCCAGTAAAAAAACAAACTGCTTCACAATTCGCCATCACAATGTACCACCATATTCTTCTAATAGACACAAAATCTTTCCTATTTGTCTAGACTGAACCTTGGAGAGTGCGAAGATGTGATGTTTCCCCATGGTTTTTAAGGCTGACCAGCAAGTGCACTGGTCTCGGCATCCGGACAACAGGTGCGGAGTTTAGCACCACGAGAGGTGGCACCGCCTATCAGCAGAAGCGGGCTTTTTGGCCATCACTGTTCATCTTATGACGCCTTCTCAGCAGGTAACAGGCGTGGTGCAGAGCGAGTATCAGCAGTTTGGAAATGATATCCTTTCCCCGGTAGCGAGATACACTGTGGGTATGTGACTGGAATATTCAAAACACCTGTTCACCTGGAACTCAGCCAAGTGTGTAATACATTAGCGTGGGCCTGGCGCACTTCCAAGAGTAAGTATTGTTACTGCCATCAAAATACTGAGGCAGCCGGGCAAAGTTTCAGACTTGAGGCAATGCAAGATAGGTAGATATTTTTATTGTTAACAACATCATCACCCTAAATGCTGTTGACTGGCTAGTAGTTTAATGAAACCCATTATTTATTTTTTGTGTCAGAAAAGGAACTGGCTGCATAGGAACATGGTTGTCCTAGCTTTGCTAATTATTTTTGTTGTCTCAAAAATCTGTGCAAGTTCCTAGTTTACCACCTCTCTCCCTCTCCTCTGTTCTTCCTTGGATGAACATTAGTTCAAAGGGTGCACCACGGAATCAATTATATCCTTACTCTATCTACGAGGGTTCTCCCGCAGAACTTGGGGTAGTCCCTCTGTCTGACAGGGTTCTATTTTTTTTTACCTCTGTTTTGACATTATGTACTAGAATTCCTTTATTGCCTAGTTCTTTCCTCTCTCTACCCTTACCTTGGTTTTAAAATCTGTACAGTGACGATCTCATAGCTGGAATAGTTCATAATTCTACTGCCCAAGAAACAGTTATGCATGTATTCTAATTAATAAGTTACAGAGACTTTTTATGTAAGTGCAAAACATACTGAAGATTTCAGTGTCCAAAAGGTGTGTGCATGTAAATTAGAATAAAAGGATCAAATTTTTGCCTAAATTTACATATTCAGTAAGGAGCAGCAGGAAAGGAGATAACAGGTGTATGAACATGCTGTGCGCAACATGTGCTAAAGGCTGCATGTGTACATTATGTAAGTTAATCCTTACAAAAGACCACATGTGAGACTTTACTGTCCCTATTGTACCACTTACAAAGGTGAGGTTCAGTGGAGGTTTAGAACTTGCCCAAGATCACAGAGTACATGATGGTGTTAGAACAATAATGCTAAGTGAAGTAAATCAGATGTGCCAGCTTTAATGCTGTATGGTTTCTCTTATGGGAGAAATCCGAAGTATATAAGGAGCAGAACAAAAGAAAGATACCAGGAAGTAAGGAGTTAGATCTTTCTCAGGTGAGAAAGGGACTAGGAGAGATGGCGGGAGGGAGGGAGGGAGGGAGGACAGAAAGGGGATGGGAAAAGAAATTAGATGTAACCCAATCCCAATACATGTACCAGTTCCCCAGGAGGCATGTAAACATTATGTACTACAGATATCTACTGATAGATTCAATGAAAGAAAAAAAAAGTAGAGACCCCAACTTACATCTGCCCTCTCTTGAACACCACACTGTCCAACAGTGACAAAGCTGGGCTTTTAGGTGACAGGCTAACCTACAGACTCGCCTACCACCTATTCACCTAGAAAGTGTCAGGGTTTTATATTTGGTAGTATGCACTGCATCTGGAACCCAGATCTGTTCCTGTGTCCATTCCAACTGCACATATTTTATTAGACACTTCTAAATTTATTGGTTTTGATTTCTTCTTCCATCTAATCTACAGAAACTTACACAGTTTAAAAAAACACTTCCTCTGGTCTCTAAAATTTGTTTTTTAAATGTACAATCTGTGATAAATTGTCCTCAGTCAGAGAACTGCATTACGAGTGTAAACTGAAACTACATGAATATTTCAAAGACAACTTGTTTTATCTTATCATCATAGATGTTTACAGGGATGATTTCAACGGTTTAAATATACTATGTGTGGTGAAAGATTTTAGGTTTTCTAGCACATGCATGTACAAATAGTACTCACCAAAATTAAAATGTTTTGGAACCTCCAGTTTTTATAAGCCCCTTGCTTCTATGTAGAGATGGTTTCACTTTGCAGTGGGACCCACATTAAGAAGTAGTTGTCCTACTCTTTTGCCTCAGACCACACTAACTCCCACACTTACTTTATTACATTTTATTCTACAGCAAACACTAAGAGCTCTTGGTGCACCTGCCTGCTTCTTCTCATTTACCGTATCACCACCTTGCTCTTTCTCTTCCTCTATGTGAATACTCTGCTTGTACCAAACTCAAATTTTGTTTGCAGAACAACAGCGAGATACCAACAACATAGACAAGAACAAAACAAAGCAAAAATATTAAAAATTGTGCACTGTAACCACCACTGGCTGTTATTTCTTCAGCATATGTATCGTCACCACCTTCACTACACTTCCACTATCACTGTAATCCTTGCTGGGGGCAGCAGACCCTGTTTCAAGCACTTTACAAAGGTTTACTCATTTAATTCTCACAGTGACCGCGGACAGGATGCTATTGTTAACCCCCGTTTTCAAAGGAGGAAGTTAAGACAGACAGTTAAACAATTTGGCCAGGGACATAAACTAGTCAAATAGCAGGCTGAGAACTCAGGCAGTGTTTTTCTAAGACCAGCACTACCCAACAGTACTCTGTGCTGCCTCTGTCAGGTAGCGCAGCTTCTACCTTGGCTAGCCTCTGCCTTTGCTGAGGTCACAGGTCGGGTGGCGTTGCTAGAGAGTTCTGTCCATCCTAGGAATGCACTCAGCTGTTGCTGGAATAAAAATGTCTATGGATGAAAGTGGAAGTTTAAACAATACACATGTTTAGAGTTGGTGGGGTGGTAGGAGGATCGTGAGTGGTCATTTTCAGATCTGATGGTAAAAAAAATTAAAATCTTGCAGGAATGAGGTGATAATTTTTAAAAAAGTCGAACTCCATTATTACTAATGAAATGGCCACATTAATTCATTTTTCTCCTTCATTTACTATTAATTTAAGTGTTATGAATTTGGTGCAAAGAATAAGCATGCTTTCTCTTGTTTACACAAAACTGTTTGCCTTATTTTGGCTTCAGTTATAGATAAATAATACTGTTGACATTTCAAATCCCCAAAGATTAGAAGGTAGTCAAATCAATATCAGCTACATAATACATAAAGGATGGATGCAAATTTTATAGCAAAGAAATTAATAATTTATATCTGTTTACTGTAACAAAATTTTGCTGTCAGCTTTTTCTAAAGTTTAACAATACTTGAGCCAAGATCAATAAATTATATATGAAAATATCACTGTTTAAGGTAGAAATGCTCCTAAAGTAATTATATTATTTAGTGTTTATAAATGTTACACAATCTATTATAATCCACGTGCTAATCTGTGTGTATGATAGTCTAGCACTGTTACTGTAGGTCAAATCACTATTGTATGTGGCAGTATTAATTTTTAACTTCAATGATTAAAAAAAGAACTAATTCTTTCCATATGACAAAGACTTGCTGAAAAGTCAGAAAAAAATCATATAACAGCACTGACAATCATTTCCAAAACCGAATTTATTCTGCATAGTACAAATGACTCAACAATGGAAATTCTGTTTAAAATGTGCGCCTATAAAAGGCATTGTCCCTGGAATACAGCTCTAAGTAGCTCACTATCTAGGTTGAACATGGTTCTGCAGGATTCTATGTCCTATTTTTCCACGCCTGCAGTAAGGATACAATATGGGAATTCAGCTTGGTAATTACTAATACACCACACAGACACAATTACACCCTGTGTGCTGCATAAAGGAGTCACTTGTGGTCTGCGTCCATTACAAAGAGCAGTAGGGGTCCAGCATGCTAGACGACAAAACGCTTTACAAGACGGAAGGAGACCAGAAGAGGCCGTGTACACAGATACAAGGACTTTGATTCTTCTAGCAATGATTTAAGCCTCTTTTCATCAATTATCATTCTTTGTCTCAAGAGTCTTATCACCAGCAGCATTACAGGAACTGCACATTAACAATGCTCAGGCCCATATAACCCCATGAACTGTGCTGACGTTTCCACACCCTGTTGCTATGTGTGACCTGGTTATTCAGATTACTTAAGCAAAACAAAATGGGGGAAAAAAGCATTATCACTGCACAACCGGCCTGCACATATGTTATATCTTAGTCAGAATTCCAGTTTTTGAAACTGAAAGACATCCCTACTCTTGAAATGTATTTTTCAAAGTAGTTTCTACTACATTGTAAAAACGGAAAGTAAAAATCTACTTGGGTAAAATCTGTAAGGAAGACTAAATTTTGATATAGCAAGGGGAGACCTTCTCAGCAAGAGCATCTCATATCTCCGGGAGCTAACCTAGTGAGTCAGCTGCTCTGAACTAAAATGAGTCACAGAAATAATTTTCTCTCTGGAGAACTCTTCCAAGTTTTGAGTTTAATTGTGAGCACTAAGTAGGTTTTTTTATTGTAACAGTTTGTTCTTAATTATTACATGATGTACATTATTTTACAGCCTTTCCATTTTAATATGCTTTTTAAAATGCATCTCATAATTATGAATTTTTCAGGGTTTTAAAAAGTTAGTTATTCATGGCAGTGTGTCAGGTCTTGTGAAACAAAGCCTTGTCTTTCAGAATATGTTTACAGCCTAGGAGGGGGAAAAAAGCATTGGGGGCTAAAATATTTATTGGCACCTAGAAGTCTGAAGTGAGAGTCAGGACTGTGGTTTTTGGAGGGCACTTTATCATAGCCGCACTCTCAAAGGTTTCTCTGAATGAATAGAACTGGATTACTCAGCCTGCTATTCCACGCCTATTTCTCTCCATTTTCCTTGGCAAGACTGAGAGCCAGGCTATTTTTAGCTGAGCAGTTTTCTATTTTTAGACAACTGCCAGTTAGAAGACATTTGTTAGGAAAATTTTTTTTTTTTAAAAAAACACACATAGCACAAAGGGAGGAGGGAAAGAAGCGTCTCTCCACATCTTGTAAAGCAGCCTTCAACCTGTAACTCCAGGCATTTCAGCTGCTTTCAATCTTGGAAAAATAAAGAAAAATTCAGAGTTCAGGGTTTTAAAAATAAACCTACCCTCTGGCAAACAGACCAAAATACAACAAGCTGTTACTATGTGAAACACTGACTACAAAAACAAAGAACATTCTCCAATGATTAAACTGCGAGAAAAGTTGAAGACCGATTGGGTTATAAGAATGTAACACAGATATGTAACAATTTTCCAGCCTCTCGGCCAGACGTATTGTGTTTTAGAATTTACAAGGGGAAAAAATTTCTCATCTGCAAAGTTAAACCAAGGATGAGGGATGCAATTCTAAGGTTGAACCTTTTATCAAACTTAAAGGCAGTCATATTCACTGCATTTTTCTAACATTTGTAGTCTATGGAATTTCTAGAAATTATAACCATCTGTTTACAGAGGAACTATATATTTGAAAGCCCCGTGCCAATGGGTAAGCAAAATAAAGGCTGTTATATATACATATTTCCATGTAAATCTACGTATGTGCTTAATGTTTATTATTATTGGTAGTAGCAGTACACATACGCATTTCATGTCTATATACTATTATCCCTATCGTAACATTTATTAGTCCACCTTTTACTTTAAATGGGAACAAATGGCTGGCGGGCTGGCTTAGCACAGCAACCTACTGTACTTATGATTCAAGGTCATGCTGTCATTGAAAATTGATTATGAGATGTCTCCAGTGCTCACAGTTGTGAGCACTTTCTTTCATCTCTGCTTGCACACTACCTTTTGTCTATGTCTACTTAGGGCTCGCTCCCTGGGTATCACAGCCACAGGTGCCTCAGCAGCAGTGAGCGCAATGCCTGGCACATGGTCTTCTGATGAAGCAAACAGTGTGCATGTTTTATCCATTCTGGACTCTTGGTCCAAGGATCAGGGGACATGTCATAATCATTTTAGTTCCCAGGACTCCGAGCACAATGCCTTGCATATATATATTTCCTAAGTGTTTGTGGAAGAGAAAAACATGAAACACTCCCTTGTTAGATCTTCTTATGAAAAATGCTATAGTTGGTTATAAAAATGCTACCTTTTCTAACTAGGTGATACACTTAGCATAAAATGTTACACAATCGCCCATGTTCTTGTATGTGCTTCACTCTGTTTTGATTAGCATTTTCTTATACCCTGAACTTTTCCCTTGACTTTGAAAATAAAACCAACTTTTATAACTTCACAGTTTACAATGGGCCCTGGTATCTTTTATAAGCTGCAATCACCACGATATCTCTCTGGAGAACTCAGGTTGATGATACTAAATCTAGGGCGAAACTGAAGGCAGGCGATGCTATGTAATTTGTCCCAGGCTAGAGAATGAGTGTGTGATGTTGCTTTAACTAGAACTTAATTTAAAATCTCCACCCAAAAAAAAAAAAAAATCTCTACCTCTCCTCCAATTTTGTGGGCTTTCAAAGTTCTATTTCCTAAAAGTGAAGTTTAACAGGGGAATGAACACGTTAGAGAAATCACTGCACAGCTTTCTTTTTCCCCCACATGAAATTAATTCAGAAAAACCACAGTTAAGGAGAATTGGTCCTGGAACCTGGATTTAGATAAAATTCCACACATACCTAACTCAGAAAAGTCGGGTGTAGCTGTGAGCATGCTCGCTTCTTTCTCCCCTGCTGGAGAAGGTGGGAATAGACATGGATGGTTTCTAATTCTTTACCTGTCTTTCCTGTCCCTTCTGCACTCTCTCTTCCCGAGGACAAGTCTGGGCTCAGTGTTGCCTTCCTTCTTTCATCTTACTCCACCAAATCACATTTACCTTAAATATTCTGTTCCTCGGAGCTCAGCCTGCCTGCGTGACTCAGCTTTGCTGTCTGATTTCCCTGCCTGGGCACAGAAGGCTGCAATAAATGCCCATGGCAGGCAAATCAGATGCCAGAGCCAAGTGTCACCTCTCCAGTTTATGAGCACTTCATTAGGTTCTGTCCATCACCCATCACACCAGTTACCTCTGTGAACCAGCTTCACCATTTACTGCCCAACATGGATAAGCTTCTTGGATGAGGAGCAGGTCCTTGTGAGAGCCAGCAAGTCCCATGCAGCTACAACCCAGAAGGGTGGCTAGAGAGAAGATGCAATCAGCTATCATGCAGATCTATTCCATTGCCTCTGAAATTTGCTTCTATTACCCAAGGGGAATTCACATGACAGAAGTGACTCTGCTTGTAAGTGTCATAACACTGTTGTTAAATATATTTATTGACCAACGTGTTCCGTAGGGCTGGGGGTGTAGTGCAGTGGTAGAGGAACTGCCTACCGTGAACAAGGTCTTGTGTACAATCCCCTGCACTATAAAAAAAAAAAAAGAACATGGAAAAACTAGTAAGCTTGAAACAATTTGGGCTTCTGAAATTAAAAATTACAGAGAGCAGAGTTGGTCTTAGACCTGTAGCTCATTCTTAGGGCAACTCCCGTCCCAGTTTGTCTCTACAAAACGGCTCCCTTTTGGTCACAGTGATGGTGTTTGTTTATGATTAAGGAGTAATTTTCATGCCATTTTGAAAATAAAGTAATTCAGAGATAGTGGGAGAGGACTCGCTATCATCAATTCACGTATCTACTTCTTTGGTAATGGTATTTTTCCAGAAATGAGAATGAACCGAACACATACTGTACAGTTTGTCGTTTATAGTGTTTCTTATCTTAGAACAGTAGCTCTAAATAGTTAGTGAGCTTATTTACGAAAACATAAAGATAAGAGATTTAATTGATATGAAGAGGCTTTCAGAATCTAATTAACCTCCCAGCTAGTCATTAACTTTATGACCTTTAGAAATAATTGACAGAATTTTTTCTTCCTTATTCAGAACTTCTATCAGGTGGTTAAATTTCAGGGTAACACAGATTACACTGAACAGACGTAACAGGATAACATGCCAAGTAGCTATTGGCAAATGGTACGCATTCCCAACAGTATAATCTACCCATCCACTGCTGTGTACATATACACCATTTACCTAATCACAGTCTTTCGAATGACAGACATTTTCCAGAATGTCCTATGGATTTTCGACTGTGAGGGTAATGAAGGAGGTGCAGCTGTCACCAGCACTCTCTGCCCAGAGCAGGCACTCCCACTCAATCGCATCACACTCCCTTTCCTCAGATGGGTCAGAATTTGGACTTGTCTTACACCACCTGTGTTCCAGACAACCCTTCCCAGGGTTACGTGCTGACAAAGGAGGGGGCCAGGCCACCGCAACCGGAAGATGAGCCTCTTACATAAAACTTCCGGAGAGCCTGACTCACCTGCTTTCAAGAATTACATTCGCTGAATATCAGTTTTAAGAATCTGTTTTATGGTGTGCTTCTACGAATCTACTTTATGGTAGGAGTCCAACCCTCAGTAAAACTTCAAAGGAGAAATGGTCTGCAGATGGACTTTCAAACTCATGCTGAAGGAAATAAATGTTTAGAAAGGGGGAAAACAGATTCTTGCTACACGAACTTTCCTTGCTCTAGTTCTAGAAGGTTCATGTAACATCACCTGGCAAGTTGTACATTTGACAGGGGTAGAGGCATTTTGACCCACGGATCCCTCTCTCAAACCCTGGATATAGTACCAGTGGGCTGCTTCTCTTCTCCAAGATTCAAAATACATTGGCCTGGAAAACCTTTCCTTCCTGCTAACACCAGAAGCAGTATTTCTCATGGCTTCCTGTGCCTTTTAATATACTCCCCCCCCCATAGCATAATGATATTTATTCTCCTATGGTTCACTTGAAAGTTTCTCACTTCTATTATTATAATGCATCTGACTTCAACAATAAGAAGAAAAGCCCTCTAAATTTTACTATTATATTTATACTATAATGGTCACCAACAAAAGGTCTACAAGGAGTCACTGTCACATCCTTCAAAGAAGGGAAAGAAATTTGTGATTTTAGAAAAAGGAAACAACTGACTAAAACAAAACAAAAAGCCCATCAGGGATGGAGTGAAGAAATTGAAATACTATACTGAGAAGAGCTGTCATCTGCAATTCTCACTCTGGGTAGGACTCAGAGTTAGTCTTAAAACTCTACTTCTGAATATCTCATTATACATCCAACAACAAATCCTGGGAAGTAAGAATGTTCTCCTCTTGGATATTTTAGTCCGTATCTTTTAAAGCCCATTTTACTTTTACTTAGGTGATGTCAGTAGCCACTGTGCAACCCTGGATTCAGATATACTCCTACCACATTCCAGATGCTGCGGAATCTACAGTGTCATGAAAAATGGGCAATCCCCATGCAGGCTAAATGCCTGTCTCTTCTCACTTCCAGATTGGGGGTGCACAGGAAGACTTTGGTCTGCTCCAGTTCTAGAAGGTTCAAATGATAAATAATTAATAAATAAAATAATAATAATGGTAAAATTGTAACGATTAATGCTGATAAAGAAGTTACTACTGACAGACGGCTGTGTCTGAAAACTGACTGTTTTCTGCTTCTATTACTGTTAAATAATTCTCTGTTGACTATGCGTTGGTAGTAATGTCTGTAAGTCATTAAGGCTATATAATAACTAGGATGAGAGGAAACCCAGTTTTATTGCCTTGTGCAAATAATTGAAATAATTTAACATTCATATTATTATTTGTCTAACAATTGTTATTTTTTTGATGCTTGAGTTGTGAAGAAACTTTTAATATTTACAAAACATACACAAATTAACTAACAGTATTATCTGAGAAAGAAGGGGCTCTTCAAATTTCATATATAAAATTGCGACGGTAATATCAATACTTTTAAACAATTTTAGTCTCATGGTCTTTTAGATATTGGTGAATAAACGCAATTACAAGTTATAGGTTGCTAATGGAAATCTTTCAAAGATATACTTAAAAATGAAATTTATGCAAAGACCTTTTGAAACAGAACATCAATTTCCTACTCTTGCTTTTACAAGTCTCAATACAGAAGGTTTAAATCTTTCCATACTACGCTACTACCTTGTTAATTTTTCAAACCATTTATTGAAAAGCAATTGTAGTTTTTGTAAACAGAATGCAAACAAAAGGATAGGGAAGACTCAGTTTAAAAATAAAAACTGTTTCAGTTATGTTTTAGGGTAGATCTAAGAAGGATTTTTAATATTACTTCTAATATTTTCTAATATTACTTCTCTAAATTATTTCATCAGAAAAAGACTCTCTGAAAATATTAGTTTACTAATTATATAAATACTGGCCTAATGTTTCAAGTAAGTTTAAAATAGTAACAAGAAAGAGCTATCATCTTTCCGTTCCCAAGCATCAAGTTAAAGGAATATATATAGCAGCGCACATCACCTCACTCACATGATTAGAGCAGCTTGTAGCCCAGACATGTTGCATGTGTTTTCTCACCAGAGAGTAAGTTTGCTGGTTGACTTTGTGGTTATGGGGTTACGGGTAAGACGTGCTTTGAGTTTTACAGTAAGGGTTTAGCTGAAAATTGGTGTCTCTCAAAGTGAACCAGTGTACTTTGGATTCTAAAATCATATGGTTGCACAATCCTTCACTTCTGACATGTGCTCTTCAAATTTTATATTGAGTAATACCATCCAGTTAATTGAAGAATCAATTTTTAGTGTTAATTTGAGAACACAAGTAGTCAAAATGTCGCTCTTCACATTTCAATCTAGTCTGTGCAGCCTCATAGAAGTTTCATGAAGGCCAGCAGGTTCTTCATCACTGTTTACAAGTAGATCCAGATGTGGTGGTGCACACCTGTAATCCTAGCACTTGAGAGGCTGAGGCAGGAGGATCGTTGTGAGTTTGAGATAAGCCTGGGCTACAAAGTGAGCTCAAGGCCAGTGTGCACTGGATAGTGAGACCCTATCTCAAAAAGCCAAAAAAAAAAAAAAAAAAAAGAAATGTGGTCATGCTAACTGAGGAACTGAACTGGACATTTTATTTAATTCTAATTCATTTAAATGTGAATAGCCTCTTTGTATGTCCACTAGAGAGCACAAATCTAGATTACTGAGTGTTTTTCAGATACTGCTTTGATAAACTATTAAATTTTAATGAACTGTCATTGAACCTATGAAAACTTTTTTTAAAATTTAAGTAACATTAAGTGATGTGACAGTCACTTGGTTATGTACTGTGCATCCTGTTAAATATATTTTGAGGACTGACCACCCTCTAGACCTCCCATTAAGCACTGTGGATGTGAGACTGAGCAAATGCATGCAGTGTAAAAAATCTAGTGTGGGACCGGAAATTGAATTGTAACTTTCATAGTCCACTGATGGGGAAAATAGAACACATTCTGACTGAAATATAGGGAAATCCTGTATTTCACCTTAATACTGGGGAGGGATTTCCAAGATTATTTCGTGAAGGTATTAACTGTGACTCAACTTGAATGAAAGGTACCTAAAAGCCAAGCCAAAAATCAAACAAAAATATGAAAAAAAATTGAAGGCAAAAATCAGTAGAGTTCTGGCAGGCTCGAGGTCATAAATATGTGAAGCGTGTCTGGGGCACAAGCTGGGGGGTGCTGGATGGAGCCAGATCACACTTGGCCTCATGAGGCACCTTGAGAACCCAGAGTCCTTGAGATGCCTTGATCCTGTTTGGGTTGCCAGGCATTCGATGGCATGTGGCACATGACAGGAATTCAACAAATCTTTGGTGAATGATTGAAAGAATGGAAATCCACAAATGACCAAACAGGTAAGCAAATGTGTTTTTTTTTTCTCTCTCTCTTAAGAAAGTATCTGAGTGTAATATGCATTTGTATAGCACACACGGGAATAATTTTATATATCTATATTCTTATAACGATAAAACTGGAACCTATTTAATTGCTATAATGAAAGCTCAAGTAAAATGTCTACTTCCATTATTTCCTATGCATTTCCAAATTCTCTAACTAAATTTGTATAGAAGTCCAAATCCTCGATGTGCTGTCTTTGCTTTTCAACGAAGAGTGCACTCACCAATTTCACCACCCATGCACAAGAGCAGTTAGTGTGCTGCTCACCGCCGGAGGCACTGTGAAGCAATGAAGGTTATAAGCTATTTTAAGACCTTTTAAATCCCACTTTAGCTTTTAACTATCACTATGCAAGGGAATATTTTGTCTCTCAATCCAAGCAGGAGTCAGAAGACAGAAAATAAAAGTACAGATATGGTAAATATGATATATAAATATGATATTTTAGATATCATTCAAGTATTATAAATATCTTCTCTTTCTGATGCACATAAACACACACACACACACACACACACACACACACATCTATCCTATTCTTGCCTCTAAAAATAAAAGCCAGTGATCCTCTATTGAGACAGATGGGACTCAAAGGTTCTTTTGCAGGGAAAAATCCATCCTCACATTGTGTTTTTCTCCCCTTCCACATAACCACTGGACTCCTGGCTGAGATTGCATGGGCACTCAGTACAGCAACCAAGTATGGAGGCATTGAAAGGTGCCATGATGTCCACGAGCTAAGTGATATTCCCATGAGGGTGACCTGCTTAGAAAACATGGGGTGGGTAAGGAGACAACCTGTTTAGGACTTCCGTCCTTCAAGGGATGTCCTGGGGTGCTCTGGCAGAACACATGACCTGCCTGAAAGTGCTGTTGAATGGTTTAACCTCCACCTTCATGCCAGCGGCTTTAACTGCACTAATGAGGCTCTCAGTCCTTTGCCCTCCAAGTGTTCCAAGCTGATTTCCGGATATATGTACTACATGCTTAAGAGCAATGCCTGTTTTCTGCTGTTTCAGAGTGCCCCGCACCAGGCTGAGAGTGAGCTGCTGCTTGCCAAGTCACTGCTGTGGGAAGCCCTGGGCTGCCACCAGGTCCTGTAGGAGCTGCAGTCTTTGCTTCCTCCCAGGGTGCTCCATGACTCCACCCTTTTCTAGGAACTCAGCCCAGCAGAAACCACTACGGTTTCTTCTCTTAGGTCGTCAGAGAAGGAGGAGGAAAGCGAGAGAGCTGGAAGCTGTAAGGGGGCAACTCTTTCATACCAATCATATCATCGGAAATACACAATCCCCAGTGACTTTCAGCAGCCTCATCCACGAGCATTTTGGGTAAATATTGTGTATATATGTCAAAGAGTTAAGTAAAGTAGACTTTCTCCAAAGGAAGTACTTTTAATGCAGTAACTTCTTATTTTTTAACCGGTGCTATTTTAACACATTTACTACATCTGGCATATTTATGTATCGTACCTAAACAGAAACTCAAGCTGCATTATAATAATAATAATAAAAAGACCTATCTCAGTCAGTCCTTTAAGGCTTTGTGAGTCTTTGAGCCATTGTAACAGTACTGCTAATTATCAAGCAAAGACATGATAATTATGCAGAGCTTTTCTGCTTAGAGGAGGAATCTTTTTCAACACCCACACACTGCACAATTTCCTTTGACCCTATAACACGACTCTGGTATTGCCCAGAAATTTGTATTTCAGTCTAAATGCTGGAAATTATATTATTTCCTTCTCTTCCCAACCTTTTCTAGTTGTGAGTAAACTGCTTTTAGAAGGTTAAGGGAGAGAGGTAATGGTCCAAATGGGAAATATAAAACTAATGACCCTTCATGAAACATATTATGTTCCTCATTAAACTTACTCAGTTAAATGTATTCCATTAAATTAAAATAAATAGGATTGAAAATTTTACCCAGGAGCTGTGAACTATCTTAACTTTCAACTTCATGTTGGATCCATTCTGAGCACACATCTTCCCATCTGTCTCTGTTGTGTGGTAGGTGCTCGGCCCCAACCACAGTTCAAGTCTGGGTGCTGCAGAGGGTTCAAACGTAATGCAGCAAGGGGTGACTTGGAGAACTTGTTAGAAGTGCTGTTTTCCACGTACGTCTCTTCTGCACCAAGAATCTCAAACATCCTGATTTCAATGCTCTGAACTTTGAAAGCACTCTGTGTGAGCATGAAGTAACATTTTAGAACCACCACTTAGAGACACAAAGCTCAGACAGACCTCCTGCCTTCTCCATCATCTCTGCTTCCACTGCTAAAGTGCGGCCATGTCAAATACATAAAAGACCTGGGATTCAGGTAGCTGAGCAGGAGGAACTCGCAATGTGGCAGATTTATATGTTATTACATTCACCCCCTAAAACGGAGGAATCCGATCTCTAGATTTGGCCAAGGAGTCTCAGAATGTTATTTTGAGAGATTCAGAGCTCTTATTCACTAATCTTAACTGCAATAAAATACAGCTACTGCTTCACTCTCTTTTTGAAAGTACTGGTTGTAAAAATTATGTAACGCTGCAAAGGATTTTCGACTTCAGTTCCTTCCTTCCTTTCCCCCCTGCCTTCTCTCCCTTCCCTTCTTTGCATTCCTTCCCCTCTGCCTGCACCCCCCCACCCCTTCTACTGAGGAACAAGTCTAGAGCCTCCTGCGTGTTAAGCAGCAGCACAGCCACTGAGCTACAATCTTTAACCCCCTTCATCCTGGAAAGGTACCTAATTTGCTATCTCTCTCACAAGGCACATTAAAATAAACACTCAAATGCAAGACCTCTGGATCTTTAACCGGTAGTTTTTGTTAAGCCTTTGAAGAAGTCTGACTCCCAGATAGCCACCTACCCAGGAGCATGACAGTCTCACACAAGTGCATGCTTCTAATCTCAGCACTCTGGGAGGCTGAGGGAGGAGCATCACAGTTTGAACTCAGCATGGGCAATTTAGCGAGACCCTGTCTCAAAATTTAAAAACAGGGGGGCTGGGGAAGTAGTTTAGAGTGATGGCCCACAGTACCCAAAAAAGCAAAAACAAAAACCTCATACAGCATGTGTGATTTTAAGTCATCTTTAAGCCATATGGTATCCCTGAGAAAAACTCTGAGAAGATGAATTTTCTGGATTTTAAACTCGTTTAGGAAAACAAATTTTAAAAGTCAACACATTTTCCAATTGGTTCAGTATGGTTCTCCTGCATTTCACATCCTGTTGAGTTCAAGTCTAATAACAAATTCCAACTCAAATTTGTTTGTTACCATTAATTTTTGGTTGTTTTAGTAAGAATATGGAGTTGTGAGTATAAAATCATTCTGATTTGGGAACATGTCGAAAACGCGAGTGTACACACCCACTCCTACACACACAAAAGCACCTATCAAGGTTGACAACCAACTAGTTCTGTTCCCCATCATGTTTACATATTTTCACATTTATGTATGTGTGTGAATAGAAAGTCTCCAAATGCAGGCAAAACTATGAACAATCTGAAAGTTTAAGGCAAAGGTAAGCACACAGTTCAGATCAGTAGTTAATGAAAAACTAATACAATGCACAGTATCTTAACCACATACCACAGTGGGTCAATTTAGTTACTTTGGGTTCACTGTAATAATATAATTGGCACTGATAGGCAAATGAATGAATGAATAAATGAATGAATGAATAAGTAAATCTGCTCAACACTTTTGAAAAACTTTCAAGTAAAAGCAAAGAAATTAAAATTAGTCTTAAGACAATTGTAACAGATAGGTACAGAAGGGAGATGGAAGTGGGAGGTGTATTAATTTCAGCAGAATTAGCACTAGACTCTTTCATAAAACAGAAACTGCCTAAACAGTAGCAAGAATGACTTGTGCTCTGGCAAACTGACTCTGAGGACAGACTGCTGGAATATTTATTTTTTTTTCAGTTCTGGGAAAGCAGGGACAAATTAGGAAATCAAAAGTAGACAAATAGGTAAGGAAAACAGGCAGATGGAAACCATTCTCATTACACCTTTCCCATTCTGGCTCAGCGGTCACGCAGGCGCCCGATGGGAGCCACAGAGCAGCAGCACCTAACTACAGTTCACATGCCAAGTGTTTAAAAAGTCTCAACCCAAACTGCACGGCATGTTAGGCTAATGATTCTAAACACTAGAGTTTTAACATGATGCTTATTTTTGCCACAACCAAACAATGTTTGAATTCCAACTTGGATGCCATGTTCAGCTAACAGTTAGAAATTCATTTTTAGCCATTTTCTGATTCCATGTAACAGATTTCAGTGCTGTACACAACAATATAATTTGTAGGAAAAAAATTTTAGGTAAATAGTCCTCTTTAGGTTTCCAGCAAGTATGCATGTGAAAGAATGAATTACAAGGAAGACCCATGAAGTGAAGAATTGGAAGAGGAAGGTTGGAGCGAGTTCATTTTTCAACGCATTTAGACTATGCTGGGGAACTGTCCTACAACACAGCCATCTAAAATGGGGAAGAGATGCTCCTGGCCACCATTCCCAACTCTGGTATCTGGATGCATGCACAGGGCTGGACAGTGCGCACTTGGGAAGGATGAAACCATTCATTTAACCCTGGAACTTGATTTCTAGCAAGGGTCAGATCTGACACTGTCCTTATCATTTCACCACTTGGATTTTGAGGTGGGAGGGATGGGTGGAGGAATGGCTGGAGTGACCAGCACTGGATATCCCTGTGGACCGCGAGCATCTTAGGAAAAAGAAGGTGTGTGTGTTTGTGCGTGTGTGCTGAAGGGAGACCACACCCCCCACGGCTCTGGCACAGCCTAGGGCTCCCCATGCTCGCTCTCACCTCCACGATGTCTGAGTTTGTCCGACTCTCATGCGGCTCGTTGTACTCCGTGTATTTCAGCAGCACCTTGTCCATGTCAGTGCTGGCATACTGGAACAGCTTGTTGGTGCTGTTGAAGATGATCAGGGCGATCTCACAGTCACACAGCACACTCAGCTCGTAAGCCTTCTTCATCAACCCAAATTTCCTCTTCGTAAATGTCACCTGGTGAAAAGAAAGCACATGGGTGGTTTATTGATTGAATTTCTTAAAGAAAAAGCATTTATGCGTGTCGTGTTTTCACAGTCGCTTTTTGCTTTTGCAAAGCAATGGTCGTGTGGTTGTCAGAGCTTTGGCCATTCACACATTTAGAGAGAAAGTAAATAAACCTAAAACTATTTTCTGGTTAGAATATGAAGATGTATGATTTCTAACTTGTTGCAGAACCTGAAACAGTAAGTGCAAGACCTAATGCAGGCCACCGTTTTGTTGAATACTTTGAGTTTGAAAAAAATAATTTCAGCTTGCTTAACATCTCTTCAAATTACAAGTTTGGAGTTGCTTTTTGATCACTTGAAGGCTGGACATGACTTTACAAATTGGGCATTTTCCATCAGTGTTTAAAATAAAAATCCTTAAAGCTATAGCTTTGTGTCGCTTACTTGAAGTCACTTGAAGACTTATGACTGTGTTCTCCAAGTTGCAGTCTGTTTTCCAGAAATCTGGTAGACACTAGGAAGTACTTTAGCCACAATACTGTTAAGATTTTGGTTTCATTCTTCTGAGTATCTTTCTTCCTCTATCAAGCCAGAAACTGTGTTATCTTTGGCTTTTTTTTCTTCTAATCTAATCTATTACCAAATCCCATAATTCCTTCTGTTTCTCAAGTTTGCACTTCACTATTTTCCAGGTTCCTCAGTCACCTGGCCAGCAGCTTCCAGTTTTAGGTAGTCTTCCTGCCCGGAGCTACTCCCTTCGCCACTCACCGCAGTCTGCTACACCTTGCTCAGCTCTCTGTTCCCTAGTTTTGCGCTCTTCCTACCTTCCAAATCCTACCTTCCCATCCTTCTAGTCCTACCAAATGTGAGTATGTATTACCTTTCTCATTTTAAGTTTATTTCAATTAGATTTTGGCCTGTCACTCCAGTCTGCTCACTTAAGGTAGGAATATTCTTAACGGTTAGTCGCACTATGGTCCAACGTTTCTCAGCAGGATAGTGTGAAGAACAGGTGTGTCCAATTCCCAGTCCAAGGACTTCAGGTGGCAAGCATGTAACGTTCCTATGAGATTTCTACGAACCGACTGTGTGTGCTCGATCCTGCATTCTGAAGGCGACAGCAGAATTCTGTGTAGCAGACAGTGCAGGGCACGGCTAACTCCACTACTCCTGTGCCCACCACATACATCGGAATTACAATGATATTTCGAACTACTTACCATGTGTGGGTTTGTAAAGATAAGGCACTTATGATTACTAAAGAGACATGCAAGTTCTCTTATTTAATTATTAAACAGGCCTGTGCTGTTTTGTAAAGTAATAAGTTAAAATGTGAAAATAAGAGAATTTGTTACTTATATGCACTGATTGTATTACATATTTCACACGTGGCCCAGGACTACTCTTCTATACTCAGTGTAACCGAGACACTCCAAAAGGCTGGACACCCATGACATAGAATATCATTCCAATCAAATGCTCCGAGAAAGTGCAGTGGCCCTATAGGTTTGGGGACTGAGACACTAATATGTTGAAGGTTGAGAACTTTATTTTTCTCCCTTTCTTTTCTCCTTTTCCTTTTCCTTTCCTTTCTCCCCCCCCCTCTTTCTTTCTCTTCCTTCTTTCTTTCTGTCTTCCCTCCTTCCTTCCTTCCTTCCTTCTCTACGTGCCTCCCTGTCTTCTTTCCTTCTCCCCATTTCTTCCCTCCCTTTCTTTGTCCCCTCTTTCTTCCTTTTGTAGATTGGGAAATTGAACCCAGGGCCTTCACACTGAGCCACAACCCCAGCCTGTTTATTTTTATTTTGAGACAGGGTCTTGCTGGACTCAAATTCCACGTCCCGAGTGCTGGGATTTTAGGAATGTGCCACCATACCAGGCTCCTTGGGCTCTGGAATCTTTCAAACTTTGTTTAATCTGCTGCCCCATCCTACTGCTTACAGACCCATTCGTTTCTTCACTTATTTTCTTTCACTTTGAGAAGCACTTCCTGTGATCCTTCATGGCTAGGATTTTGAGGCACATTCTCTGGTAAATGCTGACTAGTTTAATTTGCCTCTTGTTTTCAGGAGGGAGTAGTTAGATTTCTCCCCTTCATTTTCACATCCAATCCATCTGCAGGGGCCAGCTCTGGTTTTTTTTCTATCATTTCTTTGTAACTTCTAAATCTAGCTCTGCGCTCTCGCTTCCTGCGTCTCCAGATGCCCGATGGATCTTCTCCAGCCTGAATCTCCTGAAATGTCTTCAGAGTGTGGAAAGCTCCAAGCACAACCTCCTCATCTCTGTCCAGTCCACTTCTGATCTGGGTTCCACATCTCAGGTGGTCATCCGCTCAGCCATCCCAACTAGAAACCTCAGAGTGAGCTTTGCATCAAGCTCCTCTGTGTTTCCAAGCCTCAAACCTCCATCAGTGTGTTTACTACCTGTGGACCAGCAGGCAAGAGTCTGACCTCCACATTTTTGTTAATGTTTATGATTTTACCTATCCTCTTATGTTTTAGTAAGAGCCATCATCCTATTCCATAGCTGAAATATTTTCTGTATAATGGTTTATTAAATGTGGATCTCTCCCACTGAAATGCAGACACCACAGGGGGCATGTGGTGTTTTTACTTTCCCCACTGGCTGCCCTCAGTGCCTGGAAGAGCAGATGCATGTGGGTACCTGGAAAAGATCTGCGGTATAAATAACTCAATAAGGGAAATCGTTTTGTCCAGTCTTCCAAATATCAAGTTCAAATATGTTACATAAAATGGTATGTTAGCTATTCCCACAAAATTGTTCTAGCAGCTCATATACAGAATTTCTAAAAAGATAAACGTACATTTAGCTTAATGTTGATTACAGAATTTTTATCACACTTGAAGGTTGAATGCTAGACTGGGAAGAGCGTGAGGTTTGGAGTCAGAGAACCCTGGCTCCCTGGAATGCTGCGTTTGCCACTGATAGACATGAGAAATTCACATAACTTCTCAGAGTCTGATTTATCTTATGTAAAATGGAGATAAAGTCTTTTCTGTGAGGACTGCGTGAAATAACGTATGTACAGTATGCAGTATATAGTGATTACAGTACATGCTCCATAAATCTTAGCTCCCATCTGTTTATTAGTTGGCTTAACAGTAAAAGGGGAACTAACAAAATATACATCTTTACTGTTGATGATGTTGCTACTCCTGATGGAAACATGGGGTTAAACTATCCTTGCTTTGCATCTTTTGGAAAATAACATATTTAGGTATCAACTAGCCATTTCATCTTATCACTGTCTACTCAGACATGTTATTTATATGTTGACTTGGACAACTTTTCTCTGGAGTAAATAGCATTATCTAACCTCCTATTTTATTGTTTTTCTACAGTACTTGTAATAAATAAAGCTACCATTTTATTTTATACCTGGTTATAACATACTGTAGTAACTTTTATTCTAGTCCATTCATACAAGTTATGGTTAATACTAAGGATGGGTTCAAGACTGCTATTGAAATGGATAAAGAGGTCTAATCACCAATTACCCAATACTGTACTTTAATATTTCTTTCAGAGGACATTTAGATATAAAACTACACTGGTCTTTTATTGAGTGAAATAGGCTACAAGACGTGCTCAGTAAGAAGGCAATGACCAAAATACTTTCATATATCTAAAACCACTTGTAATCAGACATCATGACCACAAACCGTAGGTGGAATGTCTCAATACAGTATGGTTTCTGTTGTAGTGAAACCTCAGAATTTAGCACGTTACAACACTCACCATCAAAGTATATTTCAGTACAGAAATAGCACGAAAACCACTATTTGTGTTTACCCTTAGGTTCTCCTCAACTTTTGTGTAACCAAATAGTCTGTGGATAATGCATACATATTTAATAATGCCTGTCAAAAAGTTAGTGCATATAGCTTCTTTTTATTAAAACTGCAAACTGAAATGACTATATTAAAGCATTAAAGAAAATATCTTCCAAAATCTCTTCTTAATTGCTCTAAATTTAATTCTGTATTATGTTCATATTCATCATAGCATACTCAAATGTATTTTATAATGCTTTTCCTCATTGTTCATCTTTGGATAAAATTGTTTTTAAGCATTAAGCTCTCTAAAGAGATCTGGGATATTACTCTTCATTTAAAATGTGCCATTCAGTGACAAAGATTGCAATTCAGGGCTTTTATATTTAAATATAATAATGTATTGTAATGATTATGTTTTTCATAATTTGACAATAGTTTTTAATGGGCACAGTCCATATTTCTATTTTGATAGTGTACTTTGAACTTTAGATGAGGCAGAAAGCTGTTTTTATGGTAGGTAGGCAAAGAGATGCTCTTTTGCAGTGTTTACATCAATCATGGTGCATCAAGAGAAGAATAAATCCAATATTATTTAAGTAGACACTGTAATTTAACATCTAGTTTTCAGAACTAAGAGATTTAATAAGCACATATGCATGAATAACAAAACTACAATGTAAACGTTGACCATTTTATGCTACTTTCTCTGCCTGCTGAACTTTAAAACAGCCTCAGAGAATCATAATGTCGTATAAGGATGTCTCAACATGAAATTTTATAGTAACTGTGAATTTTATATTTTACCATAAGGGCAGACATCACATTATATGTTGACAATAGCTTTAGGACTATCTAGGTGTGAATCAGAAATCGGGAGTTTGAAGTTAAGAAAAGGTGCAGTCATTAAATACAGCACTATATAATTCAACTCTAAAGAATTTAGGAATATCTATCATAGATACCTAAAAGTATTTTGGCCAATTTTTTTCAAGCATTTTCTACATGCTCAGTACTGTGTTGTGTGCTGTTTATCAAGTGTTACCCATATCAGACACTGTTACTGGGTACTGTGGTTTCTATTACACGAAGTAGTATCTCTAGTGTTTGTCAATTCTTTTTGTCTGGAGAAAAAAGTCACATAATTCCTTAATGCTTAAAAGGAATTTGTTTTATTTGGAACAAAAGGCCTTCTTTGGGCAATAGAGTTACATTTTCAGTCTGGGCTATGGAGTTATGTTTTCAATCATGCCTAATGATTTTAAATTGTATATTTCATCTCAAGCTGGGTGAATTTAGTTTTTGTTTTCAGACCAACTTTTTCTCTAGACTGAGAAAGAAAAATGATATGTAGTAGGTGTGAACTCAATCAGGATGAATATTAGATTAAATCTATCTTCGTGGTTATTTTGTACCTCACACTTGGTGGAAACTGATTGTGGTAGGGCGACCCCTCCCTGACCCCCCTATCTGGCCACAGATCACCTGCATGCTTAGTTCAAATGCCAGCTTGTAAGAAGCTGCTGTCCCCCAGCACTTTCTACAAGCTGAGGCTTAGTCTATGCAACCGAGTAGCCTGTTTATGAATCTCTCTCTATCTCTTTCGCTGGCTTTTGAGTTTTGACAGACCTCACCTCAGGGCTCACACAGATGCTGGCCTGTGGACACTGAATGTCTGTTTGCTGAACAGGCGAAGTGTAAAATAGAAATGCTAAAGTCTGACTATCTCGGTATAATTTTTTGTTAAAAGTAGAGACTTTTTACTCGCCTTTTGACAACTCAAATTCTCAGCAGTAGGCATTCAGGCTATATATAATATATATATTATGATATATAATATATATTCTCGAGGGAAAATAATTATACTATCTTAGAATTTATAACAGAGAAATTGGGAGAGAAATATATATGTAAATGTGCTCTACACTTATTCAGAGAGAAGTAGTTTTTCTTCCTTGCATGGATGATTCATCCTGAAGAATAGAAAAGTCTCAAGATAAAAACTCAATTTTATAATCACAGGATCCAGAGAGAAAAGAGATGATCAAGAGCTCAGAATGACCAGGTTCACAGATCAAAAGACTCACTGAACTTTCTTGAGAGGTCTACATTTTTAAGAATATGGAGGAGTCTAATGAAAGCTTTATGTACAATATTATAGATTTCAGGATGACTGGTAGTAACTAGCTGACTTAAACATGAGTGAAGAACTATACTCAGAGGGGACAGACTAATTGATCAATGCTGAATTTATGGAAGGTCTCTAGTAAATTACTATGAGGTTCAGGAATGTTCCTGTCCCATGCAACACTTTCCCCATTGGCTTAGGAGAATTCTTACTAGATCTGCATGCAACATAACTCCAGCAGAGAGAGGTAGCCCAACAGGTGGTAGAATCTATCCATTGCTCCATCTTCAGACTTTAGGAAGGAAGGCACAAAAGAGATGAATCAATGGTGGTAACTTAAAGGCTACAGACATAGCTTAAAAAACAGTCCCATAAGCTGAGGGCCAGAGGAAAATTAACGTGGTAGTTGATTTTGGGAAAAGGATCTAAAATTATAGCACAGCACAGTGGGAATTCATTATTCTTCCGATCCTTCTGTTAGTCAGAACCATCCTGGAGACTATATTGAGCACTGAGTTACAGTTTAAGAAGGTGTTGACAGAGTAGTGCATCCACGGGATGAAGAACAGATTCATGTAGAGCCTGAGAACAATTTTGCATGAGGAGTCATTGAGGGAATCTGGTATGCCTCACAACAGCAACAACAAAAATGTTAAAATCAAATGCTAAACATTTTGTAAGGTCTCAAGCATTGTGGCCATGTGAAGAGGCATATGAATTATTTTGTTTTGTTCTATAGAGTAAAAATAGAAAGTACTGATGAAAATCATCAGGAGCTCAAAAGAAGAGAAATCCAGCCCTGGGAACTCCCCAGGGGTAGACCCAATTTCACCAAGTTCAGATACAGTTGGATGTCAAGGTCTACATAGAAGCTGTTTCTAACACTCATTCTAGTTTTTAGATGTTCAGCATCTATGCTTAGGCAGTGCTGATCTTTAGGTAAAAGAGAAGATAAAAATGATAGGTAAAATACTTCAAAACCAGCATTGTCTGCTGTGGCTTTACCCTACAGAATGTCCTATGTTTTAGTTTCTCAAATCCTATCAGTATGTTATAATTACTGAGCATAATTTCATTGTTCCAGAGTAAAATTAAGTCATTTTCTCTTTTTTTGAAAAAAGATAGAAAAAAACTGTGAAGAATTTGAGTAGACCTTATGTGATATGCAAAAACATAAATGAAAAAAATTGTCCAATTGACTAAACAGGAAGTACACTTTTTTGCGGCAGTGCTAGGGATCAAACCCAGGGCTACAGCACATACATATCAGGGAGAGCTCTGTCACAAAGCACTATCTCTATCCCTTAAGATACTTTTTCAAAAGTAAGGTATATGCATTGCTCCTGGCAGTGGAATATGGGAACAAAACCACAGAAACTGAAAGTCATCTGGACTCTGGCATTTATGAGCTGGGTGCCCTCTGGTAAATGCTTAACCCACCTGAACCTATTTCTTCACTTGTACAGTGGAGGAAAGGACAGGCAACTTACTGAGTTTTGCGAGGTGAAATAAAGGACATAATAAAAGTGAATGATCTGTTGATTGTGAAACACTGTACAAGCTAGGTCCTATCTTCTCTCGGATGTGCCAGATTCGGCTATGTCTTGCTTCACATAAAGGGTTGCTCTCCTAAGACCAGTCAACTTGTGTTACCATTATTTACTTCTGTCCAACTCTTTTGGTTTCATCTAAAGTCCTGTCTGTTCACATCCTCACAACCTGAAGTCCAAGAGCAATACTACGCTAAACGTTGAATGAATGAACATATACATGGAAGAATTATGCATTTTTGGTGATCAAAATGAATAGCTGCTCATTGAGCAGCATATAGGCACTATCACTGGTAATGTGACAGTAGGAATCACCAGAAATTGTGTGTGATATTAACTGATGTAAGGAGAGCTTTCCAGATGAAAGTAAAAAAAAAAAAATACTAACTTGAGAACAAGCTGGTTTCTAGTTCCAACAATAAACCAAAGCTCTCAGCTTGGGTGGCCCTCAGTCATACAGGCCATTCCCTTGAAGGTGGCAAGATTCCTGTGCATACAGTCCTGGTCTCACACTGCTTCTGTATTTATAGAGGCTTAAATTTCACAAAGCGGGAAGTAGTTTGGTTGATAGCAAATACAGCTCTGCTAACAGCCAGAATAAAGAAAACGGGCCTCTGATTTACACGCAGGCAAGAGAAAGCACAATTCCCAAAATAGAGAAGTCCCCTGTCATTTCCTACAGGGCAGGGACACTCCCCTTTGACTACTGTGTGATAGACAAGCTATTTCAATAACCTGCCCTGCTCTAAGGGTCTGCCCAATGCATTCACTCTCCCAACCCCAATCCCACTGTGGAGTCCCCTCGGGGGACTGTTTCCTACATGAACTGGGAGTCCATATACCCCACAGAAAATAGCTGGGAACAAATCAAAGGAAAGGACCTGTGCAAACCGCCATTACTCTCATCTGTAAGGATAACTAAAGACAGACTGCAGACACATCGCTAAGGGAGGGAACACTAGTTTTACTGATGGTCTCAGACACTTCCTCCCATCAGTCACAATATTTTTGACCTAATTTTAATTAAACTTTGTTGTGCTCATTGGGTGGACAGTGATACTTTCGGGGCTGGTTTCCCCTTTTAACACCAAGTAACAATAATTTCTCATTTCAGGATGCATTTAGGACTAATACATATATTACTTCTCTTTTCAATCGTTTTAGATTTTGTCCTTTCTTTCCCTCCGGATGGAGACATGGATGAGATAACTCATTCTATGAAAATCTTTTAGATCACCTCCTTCCCAGCTAGATAATCTCTCTTTCCTCCCAGAGACAAGCTGGATGACTACTGAGTGACAAGAGAGACCCGTCACGGAGACAATGTACTCTGTAATCCCTGAGCTGCTGGGTCTTCCTCTGTGTTTAAAGCGTTACGGATGGAGTGAACAGTCTGTAATGGCAATCTTTAATTGGAGAAGAGGGACATGCCCTTCTAAATGCTCTGCTTCTGCCCTCCCTTGTTCCTGACAGTATGCAGTGCTGTGACTGTTCTGAAGTGTCCCTCTTTAGTTTTATTTTGTTTAGTTTAGTCTGTCATTAAGAAAGCTTGGAGCTTTAGGCTTGATGATTACTCTCGGTGGGAGGAAGCAGCGCCACTGCAGACTTGTGTTCTAGACAAGCGCTCCTTTATACAATGACGGGCCTGCCGTCGCAAATGAAAGGCTCTTTAAAGAGCAGTGAGGGACTCTTTCAAGCAGACTGCTGCCATGTGCTCGCAGCCCTCCAGCATAACTTGCGAGGATGAGGCAGCAGCGTGTTCTCCTGAAAAGGGGACCATTGTCCTTGTCTGCCTCGAGCAAACTGGGCCCTGTCTCCCTGAAACACAGTCATATTTCCAAAAGATTTTCAAGAAGTGGTTCCTACAATTCTGACCATGATACAAAGATGAAAATAAAGAGGTTAAATTATGGAATTTAGGACCCAATGGGCTCTTCACTTTAAGTCAGCACCCCAAACCCCAAAATAAAAATTGAAGTCTTCTGCACTGCACAGTACTTGGAGGAATATAATGAATGAAAGATTAATTCACAGCTAATTGAGTGCATTTGTTAATTAACAGATTCAACACTGTCTGGATTTTTCAATTTGAGATTGGATTTCTGCTATTTGCCTACATGACGAAAGAGAAAGTTGATCTAAAACTATTAACTTTGTCAGGACTTAAAAGATTTTATGGCGACTGCCTTAATTTGAAGCGTGGCAATGCTTTGGCTTTTAAAAGAGAAGATGATAATGCAATATGTTTTTTAAATGTTTTATCTGTGTTGTTCAGTTCTCCTTGGATTGTTAAAGAGCTGTTTTACATTCCACAGCCAAGCTGTAGAAGTACTCATAAAATAAAATACCTTTGTTCTCTACATCTTATTGCATAAATTATATCATTTGTAACTAAAATGAATCAAATAAGCCAGATTAATATTTGGGGGGGGCAAAAACATGTTTACCAGTTCAACAAAGCCAAAATGTACCTAAGGTAAAGGTCAAAGAATGCTTCATTCCCTGCTGAGTGAGAGCTCAGGAAGCACATTTGTCTATGTTTTCCTGTCATAACAGGAAGAGTGTAACTTCTTCCTCTCCACAATGGCTTCAGTTTTACCTCCGAACTCCAATGTTTTCTCCCCCAGGGCCTTCCAAATCAATCCTTGTAAGACAGAAGGCAGGAGGCTGTCTCCGTTATAGTTTCCAAACAGCTCCATTTGTTGAAATGTTATTTAAATGTTAGTGATTTCTTAAGCGAAACCGTTCCAACTTAAAATTAAACATCAAATTTCCAAACATTCAAATTGCTTCTTTTATTGCTATTAATGGTCCAACATATTTCAAGAGAAACACAAATACACATTGCAAATGAAGGAATTTTAATTTGCTTTGATTTCAATTGTTACTTTTTTATGCCAAAGCCATTATTCTTAGAATAAGTCAAAGTTCCCAAATTTTCTTCAGTAGTAGACTACAACTGGATATAAATTTTAAAAATATTTTCACCATAATAATTTCTGAAGTTAAGGAAATTCTGACTGTAAAGGACACAGCTTTGAAACAATTAGCAACTTGACTTTCAATGTAGTTTTGAAGAGACCTGTTGGCCTGTTTATCAAGCTAATATTTTTTAGAGCTGGTTTCTCAGATGCGAGGTCACACACATCGTTTGTGCATTTGCAAAGCAACAAGTGACTCATCTCAAACTGAACTGTGTGCGCGCGCATTCCAGGGGAGAGCTGACCACTCCATGTCAATTCCTACAGAAGATCTTTGAGATACAAGAAATAGAAGCAACAGAATTTTTTTTTAAAACAACAGGGTACACTAATTAGAACTGAAACAAAGAAATAGCCCAGTGCCCTCAACTTCAAAGAACAGTCTGTTTCTCACGTAAAATGACACAGTTGTGCAGAAGACATCCTTTTCCTTGTGAGTATTTTGGCTTCCCTTGAATTTCCTATTAAAGGAAAGCAAGCAACCATATCTGACAGCAGTTGGGACAGTATCTTTTTGGCAATAAAGGAACAGTTTAAATAAGTATAAAATCCAAGCAGATGCATCCAATGGTCTCATGTCCTATTGGACACATGCGTGTTCACCCTGGCTACTGATTTTCTTTGAGTTGGAAACTCTTGAAAGTAAAATTTAGGCCACTTTCTTGCTTCTGGTTTTCCTTTTCAATCACCCATATTTCAACTCTGAATATAAGCTTTTTCCCTTTAATGATTTTAAGAGCAATGAAAGAAGGATTTAATTTATATGCATAGGAATCCTTAAGAAGGCCATCCAGAGTGTATCTAGTGCAGTTCAGTCCTGAGATGGACCACATCCTAGGGTTTTGCTAGGCTACTCTCCAACCTAATTTATACAAAATGAGCTCAGTGTAATTTTTAATACACGTGTAGAGATGCTATTTGAGATACAGAGCGCAATCATCATTATGAGATATTTGAAGGCCTATTTTCCAAAGATAAAAAAAAACCAAAACACTTTGGCACTGCCTGAAATTCTTGCTCCTCAGGTCTGAAACAGATTCCAGATATTTCTTCAAGAACTGGGATAACTCTAGGACTCCATTTGCAGTGACCCCTACAAGCCTGGAAGTTGCGAGTGGAAAGGGTAAGTTTAGTGTGTTTGACAGTGTGGCTGTGTCCTCCTCTTCCACAGCTCAAAGTATAGACTTTATACCAGAGTTCCGGTCTCCAAGCAATTAATCTGTATTTTTTCAATTACCCAGTTCCCCACATCTGAAGAGTGAATCTGTCTCAATTCCAACAAACTTTATATTAGTGTACTAGGCTGCAATGCCCAAATTTAAAATCACAATTAACTCTTATTCTCAGATAGTCTGGATATTACCTTATGGAAAGTTACCTTAAAGTTTCCTTTGAAATTTTAGTTAAAATTCTCAAAACTGAAAATGAGGGAAAAGAGGAGAAGGTGAAGAGTAAAATTACTTTTTTCCTTTCGAAGAGCCATTTAAGGGAATCACTATCCCTCCATTTATTTTTCAGTTTAGTGCAGAGTATACTAAATGCAGATGGAAAATGTCAGCATGTGGAAACTGTCAGAAGCTACATCTACAATGGACACATTTTCCCAACTTTTTTTTCTAGCTCCTTTCATATATGAGTCACATAGAGAAATAGATCAGAAATAGATCGGAAGAAGAAATGTGAGAAAACTTAACATCTATGCATTCTGAATTCTTTTAGGTACATGAGAATGCTCCTGTTCTATCAGCAGGAGAGCGCTGCTAGCTTTCTTCAGTTTGTGCTGTAATTATTGCATGGATAATCACATGAAACTTTGTTTGCTTGAAAAAGTTACTAGTATTCCAGATCTGATGAAACAAAAGAAAAGTTAAGATATTTAAATATACTTTTTTCCTTGAGTTGTTTTAGTCCCTAATTTCTGGTTAGCACAAATATTTCCTCCTTATAGAGTCAAATATTTAAGTGCCTTTTTATAAGAAGACACACAAATAAATTTGGATTTATCTCTCCAAACCTCTTGAAAGCTGAATTTCATTTTTTTTTTAGACAGGATCTCACTATATAGTCTAGGCTGACCTTGAACTCCCTCTGTAGTTAAGAGTAGTCTGAAACTCATGGCAATCCTGCCTCAGCCTCCTGAGTGCTGGGATAATAGGCGCGTGCCACCATGCCTTGCTCAAAGCTAAAAATTTTTACCACAAACACACAGGTAAATAAGTTCAAGATAAGCATACCTCATTTCTGTATATCATTCTGCTTTTTTTTTTGGTGCTGGAAATCGAACTCAGGACCTTACATTTGCCAGGCAGGCACTTGTGCCACTGAGCTATATCCCCAGTCTGTATATGTCACTCTTACTGTAACACACTTCTAATTACATTCTGTTATTAAAAAGAGTCATGTTAGGACAAAATTCATTTAAAAATCTGATTCAGGCACCAACAATTAAAAATCAATACCTTATGAAAGAAGGTGAAATTATGTGATTAACTAACTGATGAAGTTATTTAAGGGTAAAAAAATGCAGATGGAGAAATTGAGGCTTAAACCAAGGCTTAAACCTTTGCACTGAGTGACACATCTGCCATTTTAAACTTTTTAGTTTGTTCTTGAGATAAGTTCTCTCTAAGTTGATCAGGCTGGGCTTGAACTCATGACCTTCCTGCCCTAGTCCCCCAGAGGGCTGGCATTCAGGCTTGTGCCACCACACTTGGTTTACTCTGTTCCCTCTTTGCTTTCATTTGCCCAGTACCCTTTTCAAATGAAGCTCTCCTGAAATGAAGGTTTGATGTCATTCTTTAGTATGATACACACAGGGGAGGTGTTTTGATAGAAACCACATTAACTATAAGACCTCAAGTTTCGCAAAGTATGAATCCAAGGAGGAACAGCTCATAGATAAATTTCTAAAACCCGTATAATGTGTTAGGTACTTTACACTTATGAGACATGAACTACTTTTTAATCTTTGCTCTACTCATATGGGGTCTGACGAGGTTCATTGTGTTAAGCAACTTGGAGAGGCACCCAGCTGGTCAGCAGTAGAAGTGGGGCCAGGACCAGGCTTGGTTATCTCTAAATCATGCTCTTGGTCATTCTATGTCACTGGACGCAGCACAGTGTAGCTGGGAGAAGCAAAGACATCAGCCCATTCTCTTAGCCATTTTTGAGAAACATTGAGAAAAGCATTGAGAAACATTGAGAAAAGTTTTGTTTTGAACATGAGAGACCTTGGCCACTGGCTGTATTCACCGTATGACACCTGGCCAGTTATTCAGAATTTAAAGCCACCTTCAAAACCGGGGTGCTGTAGACTGCCCAGCATCCAGTCTACCCTGACTTCTCTCTAATATCATACACCAGGCTCAAGAAGTCCCAGTGTCCTTCCGCTGGCTCCTCAGCCAACCCTTTCCTGTCTTAAGAAGCTGTGCAAATTCCGTTTCTTCTAGAAAGCTGTCTCCTGCCTAACTCATCTTTAGTTCCGGTCTCTTTAGGGATATACATGGTACTTCCTTGCTATTCTTTCATAGCACCTCGATACTTTCAGTCCCAGCACAAGAATGAAGTTTTTGTTACAAATTTCCCCAGTTGTTGGTTTCATTTCTCCAGGGGTTCGCAAACTATGGGTCCCACATCAAATTCAACTGACTTCTGCTTTTGTCAGTAACAGTGTATTTGAACACAGACACACTCATTCATTTATATCTTGTGCGTGGTACATCCAAGCTCCTGTCCTGTGGGCAAGGTGAGTAACAGGCACACCTCACAAACTCTGCTCACCTGGTGGCAGATGGCAGTCGGGATGGAATTCTGATTCATCATTGATTACTTAGGTGTTAGGCGCATCGCTGACTAGTAAGATTTATTGATTTGGCAAAGAAACCAATTTTTCAGTTATAAAATGAGGTTACTAAGGCTTAAATGAAATAATGTAGATATGTAGCTCTTGGAACATAATTGCTAACTACTTCATTACACTGCCTGAACATACCTGCAAGAATCTGACAATTCCTGATTTTATTTGCTATTATATATTTACTTAAGAAAGCCATCTTGTTTAGACAAAAAGTATTAAAAGTAGTTTTTTAGGAACTTGGAAATGGAAAGAAATTATTATTATTATTTTTTTTTTTTTTCCGGGACCGGGGATCGAACTCAGGGCCTTAGTGCTTAGCGGCAAGCACTTACCCCACTGAGCTGTACCTCCAGCCCCAAATTTTTTTTTTTTTTTTTTTTTTGCGGTACTGGGGATCGAACTCAGGACCCTGTGCTTGCTAGGCAAGCGCTTATTCCACTGAGCTATATCCCCAGCCCGGAAAGAAATTAAAAACCCATAAAAACTGCTCATTTCTGTGCTCTCCTGAACTGTTTTATGGATACACCTGGAGCTTCTGAACCTTCCACTTCTCTACTTCCCTGAGAAAGGATAAAGGCAAAATTCAGGTTAAACAATAAGCCATGCTGTTTTACAACAGTTGTACTTAATGGTACCCAACTTAGCCCATCAGCTCTGCAGCACCCCAGTTCATGCCGTCAGCTACTATTTCTCTGTCTGGTAAGCACATACCCTGCTCTGTGTGTAAGCACATCCAGGATTGCCATGGCAGAGCAGTCTTTCGGACTGTTAAAAAAAGATGACACTGAGCATTGTGTGAAGTTTCCTTGGACAGTCTACCATAGGGCAGGCAACTTCAAGTAATGCAAAGCAGTGAACATTTTTCTTTTCCGCATGTGAATGCACAATGTAAAGGAAGCCCGGGTTAGGGTTGCCTCTATAGATATGTTGGCTTTGATTATCAGAGGTGACCTATATATCTGAGGCTTCCTCCCACAAGGCTCTTTGGCTCACTCTTGGAGGAGTGGAGAGGTGAGTGTAATGAACATGAACATGTAACCGAGCTCTTTAAAATTGTCAATAGCCATCTAAAAATGATCGCTGAAATATTCATTTGTACATGGGAATGTCCAATTTTATTAACTCTAAGTGTCTTGAATTAAAGGGGCTATTGTGCCTTTCTAGTGAAGAAAAGAATAACTAGACCATAAATTCTACAGAACAAAATTAAAGAATTTATGTTTAAGATTTAAAGTGAAATTAGATAATTTTTTCTTTTTCCCAAATTATGACTTTTAACATACCTAGGAGTAGCACTACCATTAGATGTAACTATATTTAAACTTATTTACAAGGTCACTTGTTAGCCTGAAAGTGTAGTGTTAAATTTCTTGTATCTCTATGTGAGATTTTAGGATTATAAAGCATAATGGAAGCTCATGAATTCAACCCACAAATTTTTTCTTCTATTATTATAAATGAAAGGAAGGTATTAATGAATCTCACAGATCTAAAAATGACCTCATATCAGTAATATAGCATAAAGGTGAATTCATATAATTTTTGACTATAGTCAAAACAGTCTAGTCAAAATAACAAGGCCAGAATAGTACACGATGTTCAATGTATCAGACTTAACATCAATTTCAAGCTACAAGACAGTTGAAAAGTAGTGCCTCAATACTGGTGCATTTATGGCTTTTGGTCTTCATCTCTATCAATTAACAATATGTTTGAAAACACTGAAGGAATCCACCAAAACTCTCAGTATTATTCATCCTTTAGCTTCATTCAGCCCAAACTATCTCTAGTCCCATGTACCTTAAAACGTACAATAATATAAAGGGGAATAAACTTGAAACTCTGAAAAGCTGGGTTTTAATGGCTTACTGAAATTGGTGCCATAGGCAACAACTTCTTTTCATTATAATCTACATATATAAAAACACTCAATTAATAAAAATGAAATGAATCTATTCTAGTTTCCCTTGTATGTTCAGGAAGATGTGAAGTGAAATACGGAGATGACCGTATCCACTGGGGGGTATTACAGTCTGGTGGACCACCCAAAGCCTATCACTGGCTTTCTTCCGCATCCATGAGCAAGAGACAAAGCAGTCCTCTCCCTGAGGCCATAGAATACCTGTTCTTCAGGTTCTCTGATGCCTACACAGCTGCTGAGATCCAGTACTGCATTTTCTCCCAAGGCCATTATTTGCCGTTTAACATTAAAGTGATTATTTGATTGTCGCACATTAATTAGGATGTGAACAAACACTTAGCTACCCAAACCCAGCTTAACTAAATCCACCTTTCCCTGCATGAAGACAGTTGAGCACAGTTGCAGATGCTCACGTACAAGTTTTTAATGCCAAGCTGGGCATGTGGGTGTGTGAAGTCTTCAGAATTGATTAATTGTATCATGCAGACACTAGCATAAGAGTGCTAGAAAGAAACTCTAACACCATCTGCCCCTGCTTATAAAACTGAGGACCTAACACGTGAATTAACTGAAAGTTTCTGCCTGTATCTTTGGTGTTGCTAGTGTCTTTGAGGGTGTTTTCTTTATTGCTATTGTCAGTAGAATCTTAAAAAGTTTTGGATATATTTCAAACGTTCTTGTATGGTGGACAGAGTGAAACTCATTTTTAAGAAGAGTATCTGGCCTACACTATAAACCTTGAAATAAATGACCACAAGAGGCCTCGTTCCCATGACTATAAGAATATTTTTGTTTGATGATGCATGCAGTGTGGTAATGCTATGCTTATTAACTTCTATTTATTAAGCTATTCATATCACACGAGTACAGCTTCCATTTAAAATTCATGTTGATGGAAAAAGTGAATCATCAGGCATGTCTAAACTGTATTTCTAATAGTTAAGGTGATTTTTCTCTTTACATGTTAAGAGATTTACATGTAAAAGATTTTCAGTCTATTCACAAAACTTCTCATCACGGATGTCCATACGTTCACAGTGCTTTTAGCATCCTTAACCTATCTGGGGGAAAATGTAATAAATAGTCTCTCTAAATAACGACACAAAGAGAATCTTAGCCTACTCACCTGTCTGTTACGTTCATCCATAATCCTCGTAATCTGAATCTTTTTTCTCCCCATAGTCCCCGTTTTTCTTCTCTCTCTCGTTCCTGAAATTATGTATTTTTTCCTTCCTTTTCTTTCTCTTTCCTGTTTCCTTCCAACAAATTTCCTTCTTCAGCACTTGCACAGCTCAGTCCCCAAATTCCTGCATTCGTTCCTGCTGAACGAAAAAGAAAAGTTCAGTGACACGGGAACGGCCAAGCCAGTTTCATAAGAGCTGGCATATTCTGTCATCAAGGGAATAAACTACATCGAAGAAAAGGCAATGAAATGAATGAAAATCACTATTAAAAGTACATGGTATATTATATGTAGGAGCATAACAAATAGGGATGGTTTGTTTTTATAATTAAAATAACCTGATAAGTAATATAACAAGTCATTTAAATGATGGGATCTATACTTTAGAGCCTAACATTTGAAATGAAATGTATTTTTTGGTAAGGAGTACCTTAATATTTTTAAATGAGATTAGGTGACAATTTCACCTTTCTCTTGTGAAAAATTACCTAAATCAGAGAGTTAATGAACCTTTATGTACCTGTGTATGCTAAGTAGGGCAGCTAATTCATTTCTGAAGGGAAAACAATCTTGTGTTTTGACAGCAGAGGTGATAACGTCCCTGGTTATGCAAATAGGATGGACCAGAATGAAAGCGGTATTTGATACATGTAAATGTCAGCTAATTTAAATCTAAAGGCCTCAATCTCATTTTTAAAAAACAAATCACTACTACGAGAATGCTGTAAAAGTAATGTGGCGTACTTCATCTTACACTATAAGCACTTATCAACAGTGAGACATTTTCCTGCATGTTGAACACAAGAATCCAAGAAGATGATCACTGATAGACAAAAGGTGCAAAAAATAGAGATTATCACTCCATTTATAGTTATATTTTTACAGCAATAAATTTTCTAAATTTGAATATTTTAAACAGACATTATAATCTCTGGGACTAACATTCAAAATTACAAGAGCTCGATGTTCCTAGAGAAGTCTGGGTTATGAATGAAAATTAAAGGAATGATTGTTAAGCACTTTAGATAAACCCAAAGAATACAGAATACTAAAAGTTCATAGACTGTTATGCTCTGAATTCTATCTGAAAGTATTTAAGAGTGTAATGGAGGTGAACTGCTATGCAATGTGGAAGCAAACAACAAAACAGTCCACGTGGTCCTCTCATTTGCAGCCAGCTTCAATTACTTCGTCTTCTGTGTCAACGAACAGAACTACCGTACACGTTGCTCAGAATTTCCCTGTGTTCTTTTAGTTGGTGTCTGAAAATGGACCAGATACATTTCCACATGCATTATGTAATGCTAAGCCAAACGTCCTGGCTATTTAACAGCACATTTGGCTTTGGTTCAAGGTTTTGGGAACAGAAAAGCTGTTAGGGAGTCTGATCATCAGCTACCTTTTGATTTTTTTTTTAAATTTAATTTCTAAATTCTCTGTCACCTTGAGTAAATTTTTTAAATGAAAGTTTCATTGATTGTCTAACTGCAGAAGCTATTATGATATAATTAGTTCTGCTGGATTAGGCACTGCTTAAGACTATCTGTTCTCTTGCCCGTTGCCTTTCTAGTCAACTGCAGCTTAGTCTTGCCTCTCAGAATTTACGTGCTGAGCTACACAGGTCCCCGCAGGGTCCATCCAAGACGACTACTCTAGCTGCATTTTTAAATGTTGGAAAAGTAGTTTGAACGTTTTAAACACATGCATAAGTAACACACGTTGGACAAAGACACGTGAAAACATTTCCTGCAAGATAATATTAAAATCACATTAAAATAAGGAAAACCCCAAAGCACAATTGCATCATCTTTTTTTATATTGCCAAATGCTGTCTATTTTTAGAAACAGTCTTAAATATCACTCAACTAGGCAACTTCCCTATGCTTCCTTTAGTCTTACCTGAGAAGTGAGCAGCACTTTAGAAAAGCATTTCCCAGGCACTGCAGGACGCCAAAGAGACAGACTCGCTTTCTCTATCTCAGAAAAGCCACCCCAAGAAGCCACAGCACACGCATGTGGGACATATCCCTTCCTTTCATTTAGCTGAGGCTGGTGGCACTATCAGCTTAGAGGACTGGCTCTGCCTGCCTAAGCTCTTACTCACTTGAAGGTGGAAGGTCAGGGTGAGCAGATTAGAGTGTGGGGAGAAGAATGTCTCCCGATCCTGATCTCAAACAAGCAGAGGCATCCCTGGAGAAAAGTGTCCTCAGACAGGCAGAGAAAGTTCCTGGTCAATCAAACTCAGAAGAGTTCCTCTGTATCACCACCCTGGATTTCACAACTTTGAAACAAGATGCTTTTTTAAAAAGAGCAGAGCAGAGAGTTTTGTTTTGTGTTTTTAAATCTTAAAACATGATGGGAAATCTTTGGCCAGAAAGAATGCATGTATGTATATGACTACATATTAAATATAAAATGGCTGATAAACAATGACATCGAATATATTTTTCTTTTGGAAATATGTAAGGTAATGGAGAAAGACAAAAAAGGTTAAACTGCAGTAGAATTAAAACTATGGTTCTGTTTTCTGTGTAAATTGAGTTTTCCCTGAGGACTTGCTTTCCGAACATGTGTAAAACTGCAAAGTGGTTACGAAGTCCCCATGGAGAATAATATGGGGTGGTTATGGGACTGAGAAACTGTGAGTAGAATGTGCAAGAAATCTGTGGCTAGGAACATTTGATTATGGTCACTGCATTTTAAGGCCGTCAGTAAAAATTGAAAAAAAATGAGGAAGATCAACGGTAGCTCACAAGTTGTTTACTTAGTGTAACTATGTCTCTAGCCTGATTTTCACCCAAAAACTACTGTAAGGTTGGTTTCAAATATTAATTTATAAGAGGTCCAAAAAGGCAGAGAAAGAGGTTACGGAACCTGTAATACTTTAAAAGGTTTTGCATGTAAAAGAATGTAATAAAAGGATTTAAAAATGCAACAGCTGAAGTACCTATAGCAGAATCTCAAGTTATGCTGAGAAATTTCATTATGAACAATCAACCATAAGCCTAAGATAATTCCAGTGACCTTTCTGCTACATTTTCCACATGAAGGCACTACTCTTGGAAAATGACAAGAGTTACAGAAATAATCACTAATTTAAAAATACTACTAGAGTTAGTACTTTAGAGAGCTGTAAGTTTCTGTTGTTTCTTTCTTTTTTTTTAACTTTTTACCAAAAGAGATAAAAGAAAAAGAAAATCAGACTGCTTACTAAAAAGGGGAACTCCACTATCGCAGGCTTCTCTTCACTGTGCGTTTGGCATTAGCAGACACATGAAGGCAAAGTGGTTTGGGAGCCGGACAGGTGCTAAAGATCATGCTCCTCCAGGGCTCTTTTTCTGGAGCCGGTTCGCTTGAGGGACACGCGCCTCCCCTCCCCCTTCTTCCCCGCACTCTCTCCCCCCACCCTCCTCCCTCCTTCCCTCCCTCCAACAAATCCCTCCCAGTAACACAGAAGAATCTTGACAGAATGGCAGGAAACACGCACAGACTAGTCAGGGAAGGATGTGATGTCAGCAACCACGAACAATAAAAGGTGTAAAGGTGCTTCCTTCCCTAAACTGTTCCAGAAGCGCAAAATGGGAACCAAAACTGTCCACTTCCTTCTCTGAGCAGAACAGTCTGAGTGTGCTGAGCCGTTCACCCCACACACAGGCCTTGGAGAAGTTCAGATAAGGGACAGTGAAGGAAATCCACACAAGGACTCAAGCCTTAGTTTCTAGCTTTGAAACACCGGAGGGAAAAAACCATTTCAGCTCAAGGGTACTGTTATGTGATGATCACTACAAGAAATAAAAATAAGAAAACCAATAAAAATAATCTGATTTTGGTCAAGCAAAAGATTATCAATTAGCATCTACCACTCCTTACAAAAAAAATCTTACGTGCTTAATTTTGTAGCCATATAGTCCGATATATGCTTTGAGACGAATGAAAAATTCTACATAAGCAAATTGCTGGGATACATAAATTACAACTTCTGGTAAAAATTTGAGTTGCAAAAAATGGTCTCACTCGAGAAAAAAAAAATCAATGTTTACTGGTAAAACACATTGATTACTTGTTTGCCCCAGTATTTTAAAACAAAAGTTACTACGTTGGGGAGAAAAAAAATCTTGTATTATTGAGTGTCTCGGGGATCTCTAAAAAAGTCAAACTGGGAAGCAAAATAACTAATGACCTTGGTCTATAGTGAAACTAGTTTAGCTTCATCACTGGCAAGTTCTTTCTAACATGGAAATGGCAGCCTACCCTAAACTTTCTGTAGGAAGAAAGACACGTATCAAGTGGGTCTGAATCATCTTAGATTTCAATCATCCCACAACACTTTGATTTAGAAATTAAACATAACCTTCAGTTATGTGTTTTGATCTTAGAGTGAGACTGCCATGCCACATTAAAAGATGTGGGAAGAAATTAATTCTCTCTGCTAAAATTATCCTTGCAAAGCATGTATTTTGCTACAATAAGTACAATGCAGTAACTTAAATAAAAACAGCCTATGCATGAGGATACAGCAGGGGAAATGTGATGTCAATTTGCAAAGAGAAGATTCAGGCTTCTTTTATTCATATTACCAGATAAGACTTTTCATTGCTTTACATTTTCATTGCTGAAAATGGAGTGCACTATAACACACAAGAAATAGCACTGTTAAATAAATAGGAGGGAGACAGTTGGTAAAAGGCAAAAATAATCATAATCCCAGTTGCTGCAAGCCTGGAATTACTGATTCAAACAATTCAATGATTCATTATCATTCTAAGTGCAAAACCTTGCCCATTATATTGAATTTAGATACATTTAACTTTCTACTTTATGATTTGTTTGAAAGACATATGAGGTGTGCAATTGTATCTTGGTTAAAAAGAACAGCAGAACTTTTACCTTGTTTCCCTTATGAGCTATTCTTAACCTGAAGTGATGTAACTGCGTTATTATTCTGTTGGGTACCTGATGGTGTGTCATGGGATGATGACATTTTCCTTGGTCTTGAAAGCTATTTGATCTCTGAGCTTGCTACTTACTCTTTGTATACCATGTTCTGTAACCCTAGCTATAAATGCAAACAATTCATTTAAAAGTCACAGAGCCAAGACTCATCCATCAAAGGGTAACAAAAGAACAGCTATTGTTTCCACCTGCATGAGTACCATCATGCCAAACACAAAGTTCTTTTCCCAGTTTCCTCCAACATGATAAGTTCTGAGTCATGTCCAAGTCTCGGTCACATAACATTACACATATAAAAAATAAGTAAGCCTGGCTATTTTCTCAGCTCCTCACACCTACTATAGAATTCCTTCCCACCACAGGACATTTGCAAATGCCATTCCTCCTACCTGGAATGTTCCTTCTTCTCTACTGTGCTTCTTTAACTTCTCTTTGTTCTATCTCAGCTCATTTCACCTCCTAAAGAAGCACCCTATGTCTTGGTCACATTAAGTCCTCTGTAGTGCATCTCACTGTGCCAAGTCCCTGTACTCTGTAGCATTGGCTACAGTAAAAATCATTTTCCTGCCAAACCCGTTTGTTTCCCTCTCCATCCCAGTATTTACCCAATGCCAGGCAGACAGTGAGAGGTAGCTAGTGACCGCTAGTTGATTAACCATGGTCCTTCATTTAAGTTTGCCTCTTTTAAAATGACTATTACTAAGAATTTGCTTCTTTAAAATTTTACACAGATTGGTAACCTTCTTTACTATATTATCCTGGCCTAGCCTATACCACATCTGTACTATATCGTCATTATATTCAACCCTTTACTGTATAGACAGCACCTCACGGATGGAATAAGAATAAACTACACTCAGAGGTGGAAGTGAGGATTTGAGAGTGAGGATGCTCAGGGTTTGAATTCTAGCTTGGTCCTTAGACACTAGGTAACCATCCACCGATCATGGAATTCTATTGTGTCCTTTTCCTACCTCAAGTTGTGGAACTCTCTTCTCGTCTGCAGGATGGCAGTGACCATTCGATACAGTACTACACAAAAAGCACCTGGTACATAGCAGCAAGCAGGGGTGTGGCTTACTAGTGCCAGACTGCTTTAGCTTGGGGACATAAAATTTAAAAGGCACAAGGGATATTGTGAAAGGGAAAGAAACTCCTTAAACGGAGAAAACAACTGCAATGAGGAAAAGAGAAAAGAAAGAAGGGGAAATGTGGATATATGCGTACACGAGATAGCAAAGATAACTCTACTACTAATTTCTATTGCTTTATTGAAAGGAACAGTTAATGTTTAATTGTTTGATCAATTGTACATGCCTATATTTGTTTATCTGAGTAACCAATTTGAAGATAACAATATGCAACGCAACACCCATTGTTAATTTCCTATCACCTTGTCTGGAATTCTATAGTGCTTTTGTTGTTTTTATGTTGTTTTGTTTATGTCTGTATGTTTGCTAATATATTTTCATTCTTTTATTTTTAAAATAAAAAAAAGAAAGCCATATTTTGGATTAAGAGTCCTTTGGAGGCAAATTCATGGTACATGTGCCACAGCGGGCTGTTAGTATCATTGAGATCTCTGAAAGGTTCACCACAGCCAAGGCAAAATACTATCATGTGGATACTGTGGTCCTGAAGTACACCATGAAGAACTCACTTTACAAAGCTAATGATGAGCAACTTCTAAAAGATAATTCTTCATTTATCATGTAACAATAGTCCCTACATGAAGACAAGTTGACAGCATTATAAAAATTAAGCACTCTTTCTTAAGTATCAGCCATAGAAGAGCTTCAGGCTGCAAAAGAAGAAATAACTAGGGAAATATATCAATTTTCCCAATGACCATGGCTGCTGGAAATTCTTTGTTAATGCTTCTAGTCCTACTTTAATATCTCTCCCCAAGGACAAAAAGAGATGAAATGTATGTCAGAAATATAATAAGGCTAAAAAGGAACTCATTTTGAAAACCCCTGCAATTAATTTAGTAAGTGGGCCTAACTGTCCATTATCACTTACATAAATCATTTTATTTACATAGTTCCAGATTTAGGAGACATGCACCTTTGGACAACTGACTCACATTAGAAGCCGTTTAACAAACACATGGGAAACACAGCCTTCCTGACACTGTTATCCATGGCATCCTCTGTCCTGGGCATTTTCTCCCACTGTGGCTAAAACAGCATTCTGCACTGCTATGCCAAAATAAACTCCAAATGGTCTAAATGCTCTGCAACCACATCACAGATTTCAGCATTTCCACATCAGACTGAGTGGTTAACTCGGGTCTGTATCCTGTCTTTGTTTCCCTAATTTTCACAACAGTGAGGCGACCACTGTGTGTCAGAGCCTCTTAGCAACGTGGCCAGGCTCGCTACCAAGGTACAGCCAGCACCATTTTCAGCACAAAGCATGAGCTGCTACACATGTAGCATCTCAGACTGTGTTCTGCTCCCCAGCTGTACTTCCCGCACAAGCACATGCAGCCGGATTTTTTGGTTGCTGTTATTGAGCAAAGCAAGTTCAGCACCACACAGCACCACCTTGAGCAAATCAGAATTGCCAGGCTCGAAAGCAAGGTGGGCTTGGAGGGGCACACGTGGCTGTTGTACATTTTCATCACATTACGACAAAAATCTGAATTCCCAGGCACGAATCTGTTGGGGCAAAGTTGTGTTCACTATTTTCTGTCTTTCATCGTGAACCTCCTGGTTCACGATGAAAATGGAAGTAGTTTCTTCTCAGAAGTTTGGGTGTGTCAAATACGTTTTTCAGCCCTCTTGGTGTACCTGGACGCAAGTGCCGTGTTGGAAAGCACATTTTGGTCTTTCAGAATATATGGCTAGAACAATCAGAGTCCCTGTTCAGACACCTGAGTAATCCTGAGCATTATCACCAGGAAACAATATCATTATTCAGACTGTGATATAAATGGTTGAAAGGACATTCTAATACAGGCTTTCTCTCTGTATTTAAATGTTACCTTAAATATTGAAAATGATGTCCTTGAAAATTCATTTGTGTCTGTCATTATTTACTTTTGCCAATTAATTAACTTTTTAAAATGGCTTTAAAATGGGAAGAAAGAACACTGGTGTCCTGGTGTACTTTTTGTTATACATTAAGGAGGAAATGATTCATAAGCCACCTTCTATTGAAACTGAATGCCATTTAATTTTAACTCTAAATCTTAGACCTGCAGAAAGTTTGCACAAAAACCTTAATGTTGGTACATGTGATATTCAAAATGCCGCAATAATATCTCTCAAAAAATAGAAGATTGCTATTATATGGGGCACAATACAGAACCCAGTGAGTCATCAATTTCCTATTTCTCACGTCTTTTACAACATCCTAATCAACCTAATTAAGGTTTTGTTCAATGAAACCTCTGATGACAATTTGTTTAACTCTATCCCGTTGCGGTCTGCTTATAAGGAGAATTAAATCTGATCTTCTGACAGCAATCATTAAACGATCCCAACTGGCCCCAATTAAGACACATTGCTCACGGGTATCTATACAGTCAAGTGTTAAGTTCTCTGCTTCATTTACACATGGTTCTTTACCTTGGTTTATTTTCTTAAAGCCAATTAAATATGTGTCTTCCATGTCTCTGTGTACAGTAGCTCCTGAAACAGTGTGTCGGCCGACTTTGCCAGCACTCTGAAGTACTGCACAGGCCCTATGCAGACCTTCTCTGTAGCTGTAGGCTGCTATGGGCAAAGACACTTTCCATTCATTTCCTTGTGCTGAAACTGACCCCCAAAGCTCATTCTCAAAATAATATTCAGATTTAAACAGTTCTGGTTGATGCCAATCAGCAATAACTTTTCATTAGCACAGCCATTTAGAAGTTGGGTTTAATTGTTTTCTTTTAAACATCTGAAATTGTCTTTTACCTTTCTGTAAAAAAAAAAATATCAAAGTAAGACTTTTGAAGTTAACCTTTCTCAGCCTTAATTTTTGCTTTAATTTTTTCACGTATGCTCAGCTGCAAGTTCTGTAATGATGTTCCCAGGCCTTCCCACAGGCGGGGGTAGCCTCAGGATTTAGAGCTCATTGATTGTGTCTGACCCCAGGGAGAGGGCTGATTAAAAACAGCCTCCTGAAGAGGAGAGGCTCCTCACATCTGGCTCATCGGATTCTCAACTCAAGTACCTGTGCAGGTATCTGACACCCTATTTGATGCTTGGGGAACCACGCTTTACCTACAATCTTTAACCTTAGATATCAGTGGACAAATAGTCCAATTAACCCCACTCTGACTGGTGTTTAACACAGATTCTGAAGGCCTTACTCAATGATCTGGATGACCTGCTTGTGAATATAAACAAATTCACTGTTTCTTTTGCATCTGTTCCAGTTACAGCTCTCATGGGTCATCTGCTGGTATAGCTCTCATTTGAGGAGAGCTCTGTGCCACAGTTCTCAGAGCAGATGGATCAGAACATTCCTGCTCTTCTTCCTAATCACACATTAGAAGTTGACATCAGGACAGGGGATTGGAGTGCACATTATCACACATCTTACTGGACATGTACGCTGATGGCACATCATTTTTATTACTCTGCTACAATAAAGCCATTGCTTATTGCTTTGCCAATAGATGCAAACACAAAGAAACAAAGGAAATACTGTACAATAACATTTCAGAAACTTGGGTGTACTTGGTAACACCCAGAAAATGTTTTACCTCCTTTATTATAGCTGAAATATATCTAATCATATACTCAATAAGTAACATTCTCCCTCAAAACAGGAAAACTCAAAAGTATTTGTTACAACATGCTGATGATGTAGAAAATGCTTACCAAACTCACCATTGACTGACTTTAAAAAACTGTGTAATAAATGTACTGAAATTTCAGTAAACCAAAACAGATGCCGGGGTGTGGTATTATGAAATATTTCTCACTGTATTATAGTAATCTCCAATAAGATTTGATGTTAATTTTAGAGCATGCTTCTGCTAAAAAGGGCAAACCCTGCAACAGATTTAGTACAAAGAAGCTGAAAATATCCTGTGGAAAAAAAAATCTGTACCAAAATCAGCCAGCCCAAATCCTGCCATTACTCAGCACTGCAGTGACGCACGGATGTTTGTAGTGGTTTGCGGAGCCAGCAGGGGTGGAAACTCTCCGTACTCGACTCCAACATGATTGCAATTGAACCTCATCAAAGTAAGAGCTCATAATTTGTCACAGAAAACAGCCAATTAACATATGTTAGAAAAAGGCTTCATAAAGATAATATATGATTAAAGACCCAGTGCAGCTGTTGAAAATCAAAACTATGCATTTAAAAAAGAAATCTCAGCCTGAGCTTCCGCATGGTTAAACTGATAATGGCTACTATGCATTTTTTTTTTTAAGTAGAAAAATATAATTACAAGGCTTCTTATAAGTTTGGGGTTATGGCAAAGGAGAACTGGGTACTAGGGCACTATTTACATGCCTTACTTAGTTCTATAAATAGTGCAAGCCCTTGCCAACACTCTGTAGTTACTTTGTTATAGGGCTATTTTAAAACACAGACCTTCATTGTGAGCTAAATGGCCTTCAGGATGCACTCTGCCGTTGTGGCATTCCCCTCCAAACTATATCCTTCCTTTATCTGTGCAAACTCCGGGATCGGCGGACTCCCGCGTCTGCCCCACTCCCTGTGACACATGCTAGGGCAATTTGAATACTTGAGAGCTTTTGTAAAGGGTGGTAGTCAGGAAGGGCAGGAATACGTGCCAGAAATGAGATTAAGGAGCACACACGGGGGGTAGATCCTGTCAGGACACAGGCCAGGCCGCCTGCCACAGCCCGGGTGCAGTCAGACTCCTGTAACATGCTTGGTGTATTCTGATGGGAGACTTTAAATGACACGCTCACTTGGGCTACACACTCAGTCAGATCCTGGCTTACATGCCGTTGTGGGACATCATGAGACAAATTCATGATGGTTAATATCAGGGATATCAACAGAAATGTTCAGTCGTGAGTCGCAGAGATGGGGAGGCAGCTGTGTGATGCTGGAGAGACAAACTATCACAGTCCAGCGGGCTGACAAATGACTGAATAGGCAAGACTAGGGGTGGACATCTATTGGATACTCTGTCAGGGAAGAGTTACTGGAGAAGACAGTAGCTGAGAAAAGACCTGCACCACCACGGAGTAAAGCATTATTTGACGGTGAATACAGAGCAGTTATATCTGTCACTGGTGGTACATACTTGGCCCTGTTATAGTTTCTCAGCCTTTAGTTCCTCCATCTCTAGAGTGAGAGTAACATCCACAATCTCTTATGAGGGTATCAGGCTCAAAATAAGAAACAGAACCTCACTCATCCATAAAAGTTCTTTTGAAATGCAATTCAGTTTCATAAATTAATTGTGTAAATTGTTTTCTTCACTTTGATATTATATCATTTAAAATAATTATAGACTTTGAAGCACCATGAGTACAATAAAATGCAACAGCATTCTAAATTGATGTGAATTAAATCCAAAGATGTGTCTTCCCTTAAAATGTGCATGTTTCACTAAAGCAATGCTCACTATTTGAAACAGCTCTTGAGAATACAAATTCATTTCTCAATGCTAAATATGGACAGCATCATAACAATCTGATAAATATAATGCAAGATTTCAGCAAATATAAAATACAGAATAATATAAACACTTTTTTTAAACTTTCAGAAATAAATAACCCCACAGCATTACTAGAGTACCTTAGTCATTGGGCAGGTTGACATTTTCTCTCTCAAAGGACTCAACTCCCAAGCAATCAGCAGAGTTTTGATTAAAATCTCAGCAATATTTGAAAATCCCAGTGTCTCAGGTACTGGAAATATTCAAGTTTCTTTGGACAGCCCTATCTAATGAGAGAAAGCTATGTAGCCTCAAGCCAACCACATTAATTTCCAACTTGAAATGAATAGGCAAATTGAATTAGCTAGTATTTTTAAAATCAAGGCATTTTAAGTGGAAAAATACAAATTTAAGGATTATGAATTTTAATAGGTAGGCAGTTACAGTATGGGATGATTGACTCACACTTTCATTAAAAAAACTGTGACATAGAAACATTCAATGAAAACCTGAAGTATTTTAAGGGGAAGGGGTCAAAATTTCCTCTGCAATAAAACTTCGCTTAAGGAATAGAGAGTGTACATTCAAAACTTTCCTCCTTTGGGATTCTTTTGGGGAAAGGAAATGGTTTAAATTTTATCCTTTAGTCTAAACCATCGTATTTCCTATACCAGGAACATAATTCATGCCTTAAAATAAGGCAACCTGTATAACTTGAAATGAAGACTGTATCAATACTATTATTTATAAATGGCCAAACATACTGAAAAAGAATCATAGATTTGGGAAGCTTTTTAAAATCTAAACTGTATTTTTTTCTTTCCTACAAGCTAAATCATAGAATAATGATATGAAGATTACAAAGTGACTGATTTTATTTTCAGTTAGAACCCATGTTTTCCTACTGCCTTCTCACTTCCTGCCTTCTCTATCCCGGAGATGACTCTGGGGTCACACTGACAAACACCCCTCTGGACTGCACACAACTCAGGCGCGTCCGAATCAGTTTCTCCTCTCTGCTCCTAGCACTCTGCACGCCATTCTTTCATTTTGTCACCTTTCTTTATCTCCTTTTGCCCCTGTTTAGAACAGAGGGGATGTGGCAAGTGATGTTGTCAAAGAGCTAGGAGTAGAGGCAAAATGTTTCTTCCACTAGGTCCAGACAGGGCCAGGCAGGCAGCTGGAGGACAGCTCTGAAGCCCAAGGCCTGGTAGGACGCTCCTTATCTCAGCACGTCTATACATGTTGTCCCAGGCTGTTTTCAAGGATACTCCTAGTCACTCTGGGCAGATAATACTAAACGGAAAGCATTACAGTATCTTCCTTGTAAAAAAAGGCTATGCTCCTATAGACCAAAGTGACTACAGCAAGTTTATGTTAGCCTGATTCTCTCAAATCTGAAATCTAACAGAAAGCGCCGGTGGGTATTGGCAGGCTCGTGATCCTCTTTAGATACCCTAAAGAGTTGGAGTCATCATTCCCCAAAGTAGATTCCAAACATTACTGGATCCTAAAGATGCAAATAAACTATTTCTTAAAAAAAAAAAAAAAAGGTGTCAGGAAATCAGTTTGGAAAGCTGATTTCTTTGGTGTAGGATTTGCCATATTGTCCTCTAGGCTGAAAATCAGAATCCAGAGTAGTAACCAATTTACCTGGACAAATCTGTGGACACTGTATAAATAAATGAAAGCACAAAATAAAAGATTGGTAGAGAAGAGGGAGACAGATCTTTTGCAAAAGGGAAGGAGAACAAGAGATGGCAGGTGAGGGGGCAGGGGGCAGGGGGAAAGTACAAAGAACTCAGATGAATCCTACACAGGCAACAACTGCAAGGGATGTAGTAATTACGTACTGCAGACCCGGATGAATAAATTAAAAAAAGGAAAGGAGCACGCTTCTGCTGCCTGAATCCTGAATGCTGCACATGGGGCCTGCTCCAAGGGGAGACTCAGCTCAGCACCAGGGCTGGACCATGCAGAAGACATGATAACGCTACAAAGCCATTCTTTTAGCTTGGCAAAGAAGTATGCCTCTGAGGTTGGGCGCAGAAAACAGATGTTGATTTAAAGCAACAGTGTACATGAAGTGTTTAGCAATTAAAGAGTGTGATTTGTTGCCAATGCCCAATGCACTAAGCGTAAAATAGTTGAGAATGGTGGAAGAGAAAAGCTCTACCCGGGCTCAGGCTTGTGGTTGGGTTCCTCTACACACCAGCCCCACGCCATCAGGTTGGTCAAGTCCTTTAAGATTCATTTTTCACACACATATACGTGGGGCTGGGTTCAATTCCTAAGATCTCTTTCAAGTTCTTAAATTGTATAAATTCACTAAAGTAGAAAAAAAATGAGGTCAGAAGCTTCTTCAAAGGATATCCTCCTGGAAAACAATAGGTTGACAGCCACTGAGATGTCTAGGTAAATATAGTGTTTTTCGACTTTTTGATATTAAAAGGTTTATTCACTTCAGCCTCAAGAAATAAAAGCAGTTAAGACCAAGATTCTATTCTGCACTTGGCAACTCTATCCATATTTTGAAATTTAATAAATAGCGTCCAGGAATTATGAAATAATTACTAAGATGCTGAAGCTTGAGGCGCATTAATCCTCACAGGCAGGCACTATTCTCACTTCCATTTTACAGGAAAGAAAACTAGATAACAGAGAGGTTCAGTAACTTGCACAAGGTCACACAGCGTCAGAGCTGTAACTTCAGCCCAACGAAATCCAGTGCTGGACCCAATACTTGAGAACTCACAACCTCCTGCTTCTCCATGCTGCAAAGCCAGTGGTCCCAGGGGTGCTTACCAATGAAAAGTGATGTTCAGTGAGATCAGACCATTTTTGTATACTCATCTGATATTCTTTTACTCTGCTGGTAAAGAGTGAGCTTACCTCACTCTGCCAGCAGGGGGTTGGAATCCGACTCGAGTTAGGACACTCTTCAGACATCACAACCCACTGGCAGCTCATCAGCAGCCTTGTTTCCACTTTGTACAAGTGAACGTGGCTGCCTGAGGGGACAACCATGCAATCCCACACAAGCCAACATAGGTTCGTTGTAGTTTCTGAAAAGAATATTGAGAATGGGTGTCTTCCTGATAATGAGACAAGAGAATCACCTTCATTTCTGCAGAAGATGAGAAATCCACAGAATATTACAAAATCTGATCCCCAAGGACTGGAGGAGTAATCTCACTCCTTCCTTCAAGGAAGGGGAGCAAGGGCTGGAGGGAAGGAAGGGAAAGGGAAGTAAGAAGAATTAAAATGTTACGTCATGTAACAACTCCGCACCATGAAGCTAATCTGCATGTACTGCAAATATCTACTGAAAAATTTTAATAATAATAGAAAAGAAACCACCAAGTACCTTGATGGGCTTCTAAATCACCCTTCACTGACCCTCAGACTGCCATGGTCTCGCTTCCCACCCTTCACTTCTCCTCCCGTTCCTCCTTTTCTCCATGTGCTGTCTCTGCCTTCTCCTTTATGTCATCAAATCATGGTTTACTGATGTCCTCCAATTTTCACCCAAGTTTCTGCTTCACGACTTCATATTCTACTCCTGGGTTCTTTGTATTTCAGAGCTCTGAGTATAGCTGTGCAATTAAGCTCTTTTAAAATACACTATTTTGAACGTAATTTTAGGCTTATCAGCTATGGAGGCCCATGAGATGTGATGGAGAAGTACAGTTAATGTTTAAATTTTAAAAAATTATTACAGTAAAAGACACATTGCCATCAGTCTCCCTATTGTCACTTTCTGAAGCAGTTCTGGAAGTCTTCTGCAAAGTGTGGTCAAAAACAAGATGAATGTTTCTGCTGAGCCCCGTCTAACAGAAAAGCAGGTTGATACAACATGACAGTGTGTCTTCTTCCACCTTGTTCACCTAATCTGGGCACCCTGCAACTTCTGGCTCTTTCCCAAAGCTGAAATGACCATGAAAGGGAAATGTTTTGAATTGATTTGGGACATAGAGATAGCCATGATGGAGCAACTAAAGACACTCATGAAAGAGAACTTCCAGAGCTGCTGCCGAAAATGGCAAGAATAACAGGATCAGTGTGTTTGAACTGAGTTAGAGGACTTTGAAGGGGATTCAAGGCAATGAGTCTCCTTTTTTTTTTTGGTACTGGGAATTAACCTCAGGACCTTGCATTTCCGGATCAAGGTGCTGTGCTGCTGAGCTATATCCCCGGCCCTGTAATAAAACTTTAAAACATGAATATTCACTGATACTTTGATCGCTCCTATACTGGGTAAATTATGCTAATTGTTTAAAAGTGGAGACACAACAGTATCCTTACAGTTGTCAAAAATTACACACTTTGGTGCTTTACGCAAGTTCCTGGTACTATTATTTCTCACTGTCTATTGTACAGCCTTGCTTTTCAGGCTGCAAAGGGTGAGAATGTGATAGTTTGTTTAATGTCAGCATGTGTCAGACTTCTTCCCTATTTTCATAGGCAGAACACAGCAGTATGGGAGACATGTAAGTCCTCCCATGTTCATTTCAGTATTTACATGTTATTGTACTAATTAACCAGAACAATGGCGTAGGATCACTCACAAATTCCACAGGCAACAGTGGCATATTTCATCCAACACTGAATTCAATGTTAAGATGCTGGGTGATTGATTGCCACGTGAAAGCTCAAAATGGCTGCTGCTCCTCTACCCCAGGAACTCTGACAGGGCTCTCAGTAAACAGGAAATCTCTGAGATTTCTAATTTAGTAAGAAAGAACTGGTTGACAAACACTGCCTTTTGCAGTAAAGAATCCTCTAACAATTTCTGTATCAGTAGTACTCATGCGTGTTGCTAGGTCAAGTAATAAAACCATTCTGAGAGGGAAGGAAGAATACACTAATTACTCTTAGATGCTAGAAAAGGAAACATCTCCACTGAATAACTACTTGGCCTAACAAGTTATTATTTGGCCATATCCCTGAGGAGTCTAAAAATTCATAATTACCTAAAAATGTTTGGCTTTTATATCTTATGAACTGGGAAACAAGAGATACACCAAAATTTCTGACACATTTGTTTGAAAAAAAAAAAAGCAGTGACTATGAATATTGAGCATATGTTCTCTTAAGTTTGCTATGGAGAATTTCAGGACGGACTTGGACATTTCACTTGTGTTAAAATGGACCCTTATAAATTTTGCCATGACAGACAAGAGCAAAAAGTTAAAAAAACAAAACTCCTTTCTTTTGGATGGGAACACGTATCTGTAATTTCACTCAGCCTAGTATCAGCAGGAGCCACAGGAGGTCACATCATTTTTCCCTCCTTCAGATAATACCATACCGAAATTATTTCACAAGGATTCCACCTCTCCTATTTTTAAGACCTTCCGGAAAAGGAGCAACATAACCTTCCTCAGGAACCTATTTTGATATTTCACAACTCTCGCACTCAGGAAATTCTTACTTGTAGCTAATCCCTCCCAGAATACTTTATGTTCATCCCTCGGGACAGAGAGCAACATTTGGTGAACAGGTCCTCACTCTATATGCCTCGAGGTTGTATACTGAATAATACTTATTCTTTTATTTGTTCCCTTGATTTTTTGTTTCTCCATCTTTACAACCCTTCATTTCAAATTATACACTGGTTTTTAGCTCTAGAGTCCAATACTTTTTAAAAAGGCTTTTGTCTTATATCATTACCAAACATAAATTTCAATTACACATATGCACCATGAACTTTAAAGTGTTCATCTTTTCATTTAATTTAATTCCATATTCTCTTGCTAGATTTACTTCTAGCTAACTCCTCCTTTTGTATTTGAAGTCCACTTTTTTTCCCTCAGCTTCCTGGCTTCTGACCACTTCGCCAGTTAACCAAGGTCACACTGAGTTCCGACCCTATCTTTCAAGGGCTCAACCTCAAGCATGCACTTGACGCAGGATTCATTAGCATGATTTGAACTTGAGAACATCTTGCAGAACAAAATCAAGAACATTGGGAAATTGAGATTATACCTATTGTTTCCCCTACACATTTTATCAATGAGGAGGAGAATAATTTCATGGAACCAGCTCTCCAGTGATGTGGTATGTGTTCATACCCATGCCTTGAACTGTAGGGGATGCCCAGCACACAGATTTCATGGTGACTCTTTCCCTCATGTATGTTAAGTCAGCAAAGGAGAGAGTTACTACAGTTCCTGGGCTCATCCTTCATTTCCTTTTAAAAGGGTAACATCACGATGGGTATTAGTCTTTACTCAAGAATCCATAAAAATAGTAGCTTGTGGGCTTGTAATGCCTTTGTTACAGTACTTCCTGTTATTAAAACCACTGTGAGTTTTAAACAAACCTATCCAGGAGAAGTTCCATGATTTTCTCTGATTCTTAGTGTCACTTCATTTTGCTCACTTCACATACAAATGTTGGCATTTGTGTATGTGGCCAGAAACATGAGTTCATTCCACAGTGTGGGTGTTATATTCCAGCGACTATCCTACAAGACATATTAGGGGATGAAAAGATGAGAATTCATGCCCTTATGGAATTTACATTCCTGGTATTACCTATAATTACTTTCCTTTCCTCCTTAAAAATGGGTTATGCTTTAATTTATCCTTTCTTGTTATTTTTGTTTAAATTAAATATACTTGCAATGACTATTTCAATTTTGATTCTCTAAATTCAAGTCTACACTATTTCTTGGAATTTTCATTTTCATACTGTTTTTATTTTTTTCTTTTTCTCATAATTTTTTCCCTTTATTTTTGGTACAGGGAATCAAATGCAGGACCTTATGCTGGCCAAGGATGTGCTTGTGCCGCTAAGCTGTATCCCCGGCCCTTTATTTCTGTATTTCAGGAAGATCTTTTCTTGACCCAACTGGGTACTACCTCTCACCTTTTTAGTGTTTGTGATTTATGATGAAATGTTCTTTAACCACTTGTGCAATCCTTTGTCCTACATAGCAAGTTTTCTAAGGATGCATTGTAACATAGCCGAGTCCTCTCCAATCTACTTTGTTAAAATCCATCTTTGGACTTGTTCTTGTCTTCTTTATATATTGTGTTCTTGCCTATTTCTGAGTCCTAAAGTACTGTGATTCAAAGCCCAATCACTAGGTCTGACGAAAAAACTAACTAGTTAATGAATATTTTCTTAGCTTTATACTGAAATAGGAAAAAAACGCTAAAAAAAATCGAGAAAGCCAACTTACTTTTTGTCACCTGATGTTACATATCTAAATAATTTCTGACAAAAATATTTAGATATTTCTATTATATTAAGGTGAGCATGAGTGATCAGTGACTATCAAATAATAAAATACAGTGGGTTAGAAATACAGTGCAATTACAGGTATCAATCATGAATAAAAATAAAATGAAATATACTCCATGAGAAAATTTCTGACAGTTTTTGAATACAGAATCAGCCACAAAAATTACAGTAAATAAAGAAGTGGGGAAAACTGTGATTAATTCTTTGTCATAATTTTAGTTTTCACTAAATATGTTGAGAAAAAGTTCTCAGAGGAAAAAAATGCAGAAAAATCAGAAAGTATCTCCAACGAGTAGTGAAGTATTTGCCAGTATGTCAACCTCCTTGTAAATTTTTCATGTATTTATCAGAATCTAATTAATAATCCAATTTTATCACTGGGCATTTGAGAGATGCAAATTAAAACAGCACAGAGATTCCACCTCACTCCATAAACAATGGCTCTCATCAAGAAATCAGCCAATAACAAATGACGGAGGGGCTGTGGGGAAAAAGGAACCCTCTTCCACTGTTGGTGGGAGAGCAGACTGGTGCAACCACTGTGGAAATCAGTGTGGAGATTCCCCAAAAAAACTAGGATGAGAGGTCCCATTTGACTCAGCTATTGTCTTTCTGGGTATCTCCCCAGAAGAATTTAAAACATCACATCACAGCAATATATGGACACCCATGTTTACAGCAGCACAATTTGTAATAGTTAAATCTTGGAAACAACCCAAATGCCCATCAATCGAGGAACGTGTAAAAAACATCTCAATGATTTTTTTAAGAAAACCAACACTTTCTTTTCCAGAAGGTTTATAATGATGGGTGGCAGTGAGCTGTCTGGGTAGGGAGGGTACAGGGTGATGGTTGCTCCAAGAATCTACACACTGAGGGAGAAAGGAAGGACAGAGACAGAGACTGCGTCTGGCAACCAGTTTAGAGACACGAAAAATAGTTATTTGGCAAAATCCCAATGCGTGGAGTGGTGAGACTTTGTCTCCCTTAATGTACTCACATTTTTACCTTGGATGTAGGATTTTATGACACATCTTTAGTTTTGTAGTTTAATTTTTAAAAAACTCATGACAGGAAACCCATGGCTAGCTGTGTCCCTTTTTTCCCACTATCCCTTTGCCTTTCTTCAAAATTTTAACTGTAGTCTGTGCTTACACACACAAAGATGAACATACCCTATCATTTAAAACATTGTGTGTGTGAATTATTTTAATTATACAACCCCCCACAAAAAAACTAGAGGAAAAAACTCTCAGCGGCAAACTGATATACTACTGGAATTAAGGTTCAAAATATACAGTCTTTGGGATGCTGCAAAAAGTGATTCAGATCATTTATGAAGCAGGTCGTCTCTACTACCCAATTAAATTTAACCTGCATTTTTCCATAATTCTGAAAATAGATTTTTGTATTTCATTTTTTTCTAAGATGCAATTTCTCTATTGTCCTGATGAGAGATACTATATAAATATATATTAAGATATATATTTCTTCTAAGCAAAGAGTTTATGATTTCACATTGCTTTTTTTTTTTTTCTTTTCATTGTTTTGAGACAGGGTCTTGCTATGCAGCTCAGGCTGGCCTTGAGCTCACTTTGTAGCCCAGGCTGGCCTCAAACTCACAACGATTCTCCTGCCTCAGCCTCCCGAGTGCTGGGATTACAGGCCTGTGCCACCAAGCCTGGCTGATTCCATATTTCTTGAGGGAAAAACCTGTGACTTTCTCCAACCCAGACCATTATGTTGGAAGATTCTGTTTTGAACTGGAAACATGGACGGTGGAAGAAAAGATGATCTCAAGTATAAAATTTGAAAATTTGGTTAAAAAGTCTTAACTTGTATTTCACAGTTTATTCCTGTGAAACAATTCTTATTTATCCTAGTGACAGTGTAAACCCTGAGGAAGCATCTGTGGCAATGTGATTTGCTACATGTTCCCACTGGACTTTTGACCTGTATAAATTCATACTCATGGTCATCTTTCCTATCATATTTCTGTGAAGAAAATAAAAACACAGAAAAAAGGCACAATTTTTCCATCTTTGCACTGCGTATTAGCAACAAAACTGGGTCTTGAGATAAGTGAGCCTGACTCTAGATCCCAAGTTCTTATCCTTCTTGCTACACTGCTGCATATGTTAGTGGAACTTACAAAATTGCAAGAAAATGTTTTCATCGTTTTGTTTTTAAACTGGACAGGTCAAAGCACTAAATCAGTTGATAGGGACATACATCCAACTCAAATAAATCCATGACCTGAGCAGTTATAAAATAAACTTTGAGAAGCTTGATTCCCACTAGATAAGAGTGTTTTGTTTCTATTTGACTTTGTCATACCATAGAAACTGCACTAAACTATTTTGCCGCTTGTAGTTGAAGCATAACACATTAAAACTAGTAGATAAATTTCACTTTTTATCTAATTCAAATTGTATTATTTGACATATTTACAGCCCGTTCAAGGACAAGTCTTTTCACTGTGATCAAGATTTTTGAGTCCAGGCTTCCAATAATCGCTTACTTAAAATTTACAGTCAGCAATAAGATACCTCTAATTTTCCACTTGGTATATGCCTTAGTAATGCAACCATAATGAGGAACTCTGACTATACCATGAACCTGACAATGAATTGGAAGCAGGTGTCATTAGAAGTTAAATTTATAGGAGAACTGATGAGCAATGTAGTATAATATACTTTACAGAACATGCTTTACCTAATAACTGTCCATGTCCTTCCTCGCAAATGATCCTTAAGGAGTTCTATGTTTGAAAGTAATTTACCTTGTGCATTTGAAATGACCCAGAGATTGTAAGCAGCTTTCTAATACATGGGATATACAAAAATGTCGATGACTGGTGAACTTGCTTTCATTCCATAAATAAGTTAATTTGGACCGCAGGCACAGTCTAGAATGTGTGTTATAAATAATGAACACGGATCTAAATCTGTCTTATTTTCCTGTGTCAACCGTGTCTCTAAATGCTGTTGTCAACAGCTGGTTCAAATTGCAAAGAGACCCCAGAAACAATACAGGAAGGAATAGTTTTTAAGTGAATCCATATTAGGGAAGAATACTCTTCCTTTATGTCACTGTTCATTTCCTGTACTGAAATATGACATAGAAGTCTCTGTAAGTAAGAAATTACGGCCTGCTTAGTGGCTTTATTTAACCAAAACCAATCTCCATTTACGTAGGGCTTCGGTACTGTAGGTGTTTCATTTTGGACATATTAAACTTAAGACTACAACTGCAGTGAAAGATTCTAGTAACATAACAAATTTACCAGTGGTCACAGTCTTCTCCACTCAATTACCTGAATCTTCTATGCATCAGGTGTCTACCTGTGTGGTAAATTCCTAGGAAGCTGGAAATAAGCAATGATGTAGTTAAATCTTTTATGATAAACATCTCAGAAATTGTGATAAAAACTTGTTTTATTTTACATAAATGAAACCAATCCTACATGATAATAATTTATGGTGGAAAACATTATAATAAAGAAAAATACATTCTTTAAATAATTTCCTTCCATGTCAAGTTCACTCCATGGTTCCCATAATTTTACTACAAGTATTTTTTGCTTTGGTCGTGACTGGTATAATACAATCTGATTGCAAGTTTGTATCAAATATAAAGTCGACTGCAACTCTTTCTGAAAGTGCTACCAAATATATGGCAATCCCATGTAATGACAGAATGCTGGAAGTAACAGTACTTTGGAGTAAATCGTCATTTCAGGGAGCAAAGGAAAATGAGCGAATCATTATAGGGATTGCTTTTTAAATTTTTTTGTTAGAATAAAAGAAAAGGCAGTCAAGTCCCAAGGAGAATTCTCTTTGTGCTCAGCACAGTAGAAATATCATTCAAATGCAGTTTTTCCCTGCAAGGAGTTTACCTGTAATGCCTCCAAGGTCACTGCCAGCTTGTATTAATGGCCATGCTGGGGACATGGCAGTCACATGTGTTCCAGCTGCCTTCCTCTCCTTCTCCTACCACATAATGACCAGCTTCTTAATGTACACTGACACACTAGGGTGAGTGATTGTGTTTTTGCGAAATACAGATGGAAGAATTCCTTCCCATAGTTCTTCTATTTTTGTTGTTACAGACACGTGGCATACACGTAGCCTGGGAGAAAAGAGGTTTTAAATATTCTATTTTGAAAATTGAACCATTTTTTGAAATGGCACTTTGGATTTTGAAGGGAATGATTTGCGGCTGCCCTGTGAATTTTCTTTCAAAGGCACATTTGCTGACATTGCTGCAAAAACACAAAGTATGTTTTAAATGTAGCAATGACCCTTTTCGTTCATCTAGAAAATGTTACTGGAACGTACAGTTAGTAACAAAATGATTTAGTGCTCAATACTTAAGCTCTATTGCAGATGTGTAATTTTCCTTTATCAATATTATTCATCATTTACAGAGGAAATGTGAGGAGGGCTGGGGATCTGGCTTAGTGGTAGAGTTCTTACTTCCTATGAACAAAGTCCTGGGTTCAATCTCCAGCACCACACACACACACACACACACACACACACACACAAAGAAGCAGGAGAAATGTGAGCATGTAGCCATAATGGCTTCTGAATACATGTATTGACTGGAGAGTAGTAGACATATTTATGTACCTCACGGTAAAAATAGATCAACACATCTCCTTTTCAGGGCTTAAGTTAAAGTAGAATGAATCACACCTTCAAACAATAAAAGACATTCTCGTATGTTGTTATAGTAAGACATGCTCATAAGTGACATCTCTATTAAAAATCTACCACTTTAGCCCTGGAGCACCAATTTAGTTCTGATTTTAAGATCAGAAATACAGTAGCAATTCTTGGAAGATCAGGAGTTTCAATTTGCTATTACAACTCAGTGCTCGTGTCTTTTTTTCACTTATATACTTTAGTTCATCAAAACATTATTGAAATCATCGGGAAAGAGAGAACACAAAGAAGCACTTCTATGCTTACATCAGCTGGCTTGGACAATATTTTAAAACTATATTTAGAAAAAGATCAAAAGAGCTGAGTCCAGCGACAACTCCCCATGCCCACTTCCCCTGTCACTACTTTACTTTTTCTCTTTTAGTAACTCATCTCTAAAACAGTTACACTTAAAAAAAGCGAATAATCTCAGGACCTCTAGACAGAATTGTAACAGGCTGCCTAGATACAATATTTAGTTAGGAGACAAGATCAGACACCAATCTACGGTTTTCATATAAGATCACTCTATTTTGTTTTTATTTACACAACTTTCTGGAATGACTTGGATTACAAATGCATCACAAAGGAGTCTCTCAAATTTGAATTTGAATACAAACAACTATTATCTAAATTACAAAAATTAGATTCAAATAAATTCCATTTATAAAGTACATGAGTAACACTTGGCAATACACAGGGTGCAAACAAATTGCATTTGTAAACTTACAATTATAAATAATAATGGCCACAGGATGAGAAAATTAAAATGCATATAGAATGGTTTAGCTGACATTTATAATCCTTTTTATTATCAAAACTTCTACAAAGATGGTGTAGAATAATTTTCAGTTAATAAAAATGCTCCAAAAGCAAGTAGCAGACGGAGGTGTTAGAGTGAATCCACATGACTTAAAAATGTTATAATGATCAGTGTTAGGAAGTTCAAAGTTATAGCAGCCAGAAATATTTTAATAGAAAACAAAACTAGTTTTAGAAGTTTGGGTGAGTAGGTACAACTTTCTAGTTATATAATACCTCTTACTTCCTGGAATACTGAGTAATCTAATGTGAATGAAAACTGTCCTTCACAGCAAAAACTGACTGTAAGAATTGAAAAAGATCATGATTGCTAATCCTTGTTTTGTATCATACACTGTTCTATGTGCTTGGCATACACTAATAACTCATCTATTCTCCATGACAACCTTGTTGTACATCACCAGGTCCAAATTACTGGTGAGGAAACAGGTGACTTCTCTTGCCCATGGTGGCTGGTGGACCTAGGGTTGAAAGCTAAACAACTGGACTCCTGTGTCTACTCCATGCTAAAAAGAATCCAACATCTTAATCAAAAAGGATAGGTACTGCAATTGCTTTATGAACATAGATAAATGGCCAAAGTAGATAAGAGTAGTGAAGACCGCAAAGTTGCAGCAGCCCTTGAGTAGGCCACTGCTCTTCAGGGTCTCTCTGACACCCAAAGTGGCCACTCCTGCCACAAGTAACTAATGGGACCCACAAGCCTCACAAACACACCATGACTTTATACCTTAGTGAACTCTATGACATATGTGCATATTATCTTTTAAAGGGAGAGTTAACATAAAAGGAAGAATTCATATATAATGAATTATTTTTGTTGTTTTTTTGGTACTGGAAATTGAATTAAGGACCTTGCGCTTGCCAGGCACTGTGTCACTGAGCTATATCCCTGGCCTCTATAATGAATTTTTAAACTTTTGTTGCAATATTAGAATAATGTCATGACTTTCCTCTGTTTCCTGTTTTTATATAAACCAACCTGATTTAAGTACTATACTGGAAAAAGATGTAAAAATTTCACTTAATGTCCTTAATCTACCTAGTAGGATCTGGCTAATTCTTCTACTGACTTTTCAGTTCTATGTGCTAACATTCTATAAAGCACTAATGTTTAAATTTTCATGCTCTGGATGAACAGCTAGTAAATTTAAGGTATAAAAATTCAGTATTTAGTAATATGCACTTTTTATTTCATATTTTAAAATTATGAGTTTTATGCATTTGTATTTGTGTGAATAGACTATGTATATCATAAATACTTGATATGATAGAATCTATTTTCAGGAGCTCAAAAAAATTAAAGCTTTCTAATTGTAGGAAAAGGCACTGAGATGATTATTTCTTGAAGCTTTATAGTGCAATCAATACCATCAGGCTCAATCCATAAGTGATTTGAGTATTGAGAATATAACCATATTACCAGACTATATTTGTACTTTAGGTTGCTACATTTCCATAATGACAAGTGGAAATTTAAATGACCAAAAGTAATTGTATAACAGTAAAATACACAAATGAATGATCAATATTCTTAGTACTACAGAGTTTTTTTAAAAATAATGTGATGATACCTTCTTGGGGACAATAATATGATTAAAACAATTATCGAACTCTATTTTGAACTGTGTGTTCAACCTTGGATTGTAAGAGATTCAAAACTTATAATAATTACAAATTTGCACCATTTGCCTATGTGCATTTTATATCTTTCCTACATGTTTAGAAAGGTAATTTTCAAGCTGCTTCTATCACCAATGTAAGAAAAACATCTTGGTGGCAACAAGTTGAGACGAAGAAAGGGCATGAAATATAATGCGAGAAGGCAGAATCCTAGTCTAAAGCCAGCTTCTCTAAGACATCATCTAAGGCAATGTTCAAAGGGTTTGAACTTTTCAAATACTTTGAGCACTGGATTTTGACTATAGCAATCACCACCTGGAATAAGTACACTCTACAACAGGAACACTTTCTTTAACAAAGATTTTTTTATCATAATTATTTTATTTACTCATTGATAATAAAAACGGGTGTGTGCTGCTCTCAACAACGCAGCTCTGGTAAAGCTGGGTACCCAAGAGGCAATGGTTTGCTATGTTGTACTAAACAAGAGCAGGAATCAATTATCGATGGGGTGTGGTGGTGAAGGATTAGAATCTCTGCACCATAGGAGGCTGAATCAGGAGGATGGTAAGTGACTTAAAGAGATAGCATTTTAAGGTGAAAAAGAATGAAAGAATTTTTAAAAGCCTGGGATGTAGCTCATTATTAAAGCTATGGGTTCAGTTCCCAGCATTACAAACACACACATAAAAGTAGGTAATTACCAAGCACCTATGTGCTTGTGGTAGCCGAATCATGTTCACTACTGAGAAGAATTATTCTGATGACTTTATAATGCCCACACAATCAATAAACTGAAAATGGCAGTAAGTCCCTAGAAGTAAACGGATGCAGGCAGTTGGAAATTGCCTGCATAAGTGAAACCTAAGCAAAATAAAAATAGTGCGAGTTTTAGAAAACAATATTATTAAAATGAATGTTCCACGAAGATTGTTAGCAAAGGACAAAACTTCATGATATAACTGTATTTTGATTTTCTTCTTCCCACCATCTGCTCATATTAACAGCAGTGCAACAGATAAAAAGCAAGATTTACCTTTTGTTAGATGTTTGCATAATGGATTGACAAAAGCTAGAAGCCTTTTCTAATGTACTTGAAATCCTTAGATGTTTAAATGAATAAAATATCACCCTACTCAGATGTTCATTACAGAACAAAACAAAAAAGCCGTCTGCATGAATATATTGGATAAAGCTTAACCTCCCCAAAGACTCCAAGATATCATCTAGTGAATCACACATGTCTTCCAACATCATTGTGTGTTACACTGGTATCACTAGGAGTTTCACTACTGATACAAACAAGAACCATAATTATAAAGAAGTTTTGAATATGGGAAAGAAATGTGAAGTTGCCATTTAAAAATGGGTAAAAACATTGCATATCTATTACCTGCATACAAAAGAAATTATAGGAATCTGAGAACCTGTTCTGAGAGCTATAAAACAACTCTGACTTCTAGTCTGACCCAAGATTTAGTCGCAGTATGACTTCCAATCCTCAATTCCCCTGCCAAAAGCCGAAGTGGGTGGAACAGACATTAGTCCCATGATTTACAGAGAAACCATCAGTACCTTTTAGTCACTGAGCTAGAAGATCTGTGAAAAATGCAGTTTGTTAACCGAAAGATTATAAACCATCAGTAAGTATACCCTGAATCTGGAGGTGAATACAACTTACTGTCTGCGCTTCATAAAGAACGTAAATTTTATCAAACTGGAAAAAAATAATTACATACAACACTTGTTACTAAGTATATTTAAAATACTTTAAATGTTCATGTTAGTACCAGATCAAAATTAAACATAAAATAGATCCACATGATTTCCAGTGAAAGTTAAATGCCAGTAAGCCAATTCCATTGAGAAAAGCCCCACAGTGGAAGTACTTCAGCGACTGTTTTTCCGAGGTCTCTATCATTAGGTTATTGAACACTGATTACCTTTCATTCACTTTCTTCAATTTAATTTAATAGTGATGGAATATCTAGCACACGTAACAGACTCATTTAAACCAGAGAATAATCAAAGATGAGTAAGATACAGTCCCCAGGCTCAAGAAGTTTACGGTATAATATAGGTAAAGAATAATTGACATTTATGCAGCTTTTCCATTTTACAACGCTGACACAGACAGATGATAGAGGTGATAGACAGACCGACAGACAGACAGACAGACTCCTATCCTTAAGAACTGCAGTTACTGAAATTACAAAAGTTGACATTCTTTCAACTGTGACAGGAAAAAAAAGGCTGTAATGCATTATAATTGTCTTTAGCAGTCTTTAAGATTTTACTTCCGTGTTTCAGACTGAAATTCATTCCAATCTTAGTACCTATATGAACAGGCTGACCCATCTAGACTAGTTTATATGGGCGCCACCCCTCAAAGTGGTTTGTATGCTGGAAGGGGGGTGGGGAGTAGGAGGGACCAGGGTTGTCCTTGCTAAGAAACCTGAAAAACAGACATCTTAAAAGGGGCTTTCTCTGACTTATGCATTATTTTAAAATTGCTTTTAGTAAATGTCGGGACTGTAAAGAGTTTTGATAAGTATCAGCTGAAATACTTTAGAAGCATTTAAAATATATCCCACATTCATGTTTATTTCCTTAAATAACCTGAAAACATTTCGATCTTCGAAACAAATTATTTCATGTTTCAGGAAAACCATTTTCACAAGTTTTAGCACATAGTAATAAGATGATAAATTTCTTTTAACAATTTTGGATATTTTTTCTGAACTCTCCACGGATTCTTTTTCTAATACAAGAGAATAAAACACCTAGTTGGGCTGATAAGTGGCATAAAAGGCAGTGACTGAAATACTGCACTGCATGTGGCATGAATTTTCCTTCCCTTTCTTCAGATTTCCTGCAAAGTAGCTGAATGTGTGCTCAAGTTACGGTTCTGGTCAGGATGGTACAGAGAAAAAAAATCTCAAGGCAAGATTTTAAAAACAAGGAAGTTAATACAACACCACCAAACTACTTTATTTAAATATATGTAGTGTTTTATTTAGAGTCATAAAAAAGATTTAGTGAAGTACTACCTACCAACTCAATTTCAGCAAATTTAGGAATTTCTTTTTTTTTTTTTTTCTTTTTTTGGCGGTACTGGGGATTGAACTCAGGACCCTGCACTTGCTAGGCAAGCGCTTCATTCCACTGAGCTATATCCCCAGCCCCACTGTTCTCTCTCTTTTTTGGCATAGGAATTTCTTGATAATAAAATCCAATTTGCAAATGTGCATGTGAATATCAAATCAACTCAATTTACACACATCTCCCCTCAACTGTAAAAGTCAGTCTCTTCCTCTGTGTGTCTGCCTGGTTTCCAAGTATGCACATCACCTCATGACAAACAGCATGCGCAAAATTTTTAAAATTCAAGTTCCACCCTCAATCTTCTTTCTCTCCCTCAATTCCTGTGTAGTATATGCTTTAATTCACTTTAGGGACCCAAGTATGCATAAAAACCCACTCACAGGTCAGAAGCAAAGGAGTGGTAGAATTCATTCACTCATTTAATAAGTATCTGTTAATCATGTAAGAAGTAAAGTGTAGAGTTTGGGACCATGGATAACAAAACTCATTCAGCCTGAGACAATCTGGTAGAGATGGCACAGAAAGAGTTAACAGAAGCAGAGGCAAGTGGCACAGAGCAGCTGAGGAGAGGCCAGACCTGAGGCTGGTGTAGTTCACTGCAGTTCTCAGCCGCTCACAGGAGCCCCCCATTATCAACACCTTTGCCTTCATGAGTTTGGGCTCTGATACACCCGGGAAATACCTTTTTCGTATATTCCAAGTGACCACTAAAGCTAACAGATAAATATTCAGAGAGACTTTTTTTTATACATCTGCATTAAAGAACAAAAACAGCTATTTTTTAAAAGAATTTATGAACTGAGAATACAGTACTTACATCTTTAGGCAGTAATCCTCAAACTCCCGTAAACCTCCCCAGTAATCTGCAGGAGGAGTACAAGCAGTCTCAGACCTGTGCATGGCGGACTCCACTTGGTAAATCTAGAGATCATGTTTCTAGCTTGTTCCCCTGACCCTCGCAGGCCTCGGGCTGACAGCACCAGTGAAGGCAAACCTGAACAGTATCATTCAGTTTTTTGTCTTACAACTCCAGCCTGTGTTCTTACTGTCTAAAATTTTTAAAAACTAATTTAAAAATTTTTATAAACACGGGTTCATGGTACTTTTTGTTGGGCTCACGAAATGATAATTACCCTTTAAAAACTGTTCCCGTGAAACATAAAATTGTGGGTTTCCAAATGTTAATTTTAAAACAGACTTTTGAGACACAAATTATGTGTAAATTGGGGCCCCATGGTACTACTGGGCACGGAATAGTATGGTAACATCTATAAGCCAAAGGCAAGATGTGTGACCACATTACACATAGTCAGGCTTTTCCTCTACGATTCAGCTTAAGTGTTTTCTTCTGGCTGAAGAATTGTCCCAAAGTACAGATTGGGTCTTATAACTCCAATATAGGTTACAGAACCAGCACACACACACACACACACACACACACACACACACACACACAAAAGATCAAGGAGAATGGCATTTAACACACGAGAAGTTCCTGTGTTAACTAATCATGAATGCAGTGTTCTGTAATAGAAAGAAGGCTTTTATTTTCAGTCTCCTGCATAATATCCCAATTCGGTTACTAGCAGACAGAATATTATGTAACCAGTGCTATCTCATCTTACGAAAAGCCAATGGTCTGGAAATCATACTAGCAGTTAATTGTACACATAAGGAATTTGCTCTTAAAGGAAAAAAAAAAACCTCTCTGCAGATATGACATAGAGTAAATCTAAGGCCACAAAGAAGTCCCTGTGCTGCAAGTATATTTGCTCATTTAAGAATAAGTCTGGCTGGAGATATAGCTCAGTGGCATAAGCGCTTGCCCAGCAAGCCTGAGGTCATGAGTTTGATTCCTGGTACCAAAAACTAGGAACAAGTCTGAAATCATTTGGGTTTTTGTTTCTTTGCTTCTGCACGTGGGAGGAATGTATTTAATAGTGTTCAAAAATAATCATCTACACATATATATTTATATATATATATATATATTTATATGTTGGTTTTTATTTTTCTTTAAAACAGAATAAATACCATAACAGGTATTACTCTTTGCCTTATACAACCTGATATATTTCTGTACAATATTGTATTATAAAACTTCTTAAACCCTACAGGTCTCACCATTTTATTAAATACATTCTGTAAGTCAGAAAAAGTATAAATTTCCTTTGTGTAATGGAAATAAGTTACATTTTTATGAGCAATTCAACACTTTAATAAGGACTAGAAGCACCAATGAAATGTATGTTCTCTAGGTAGGAAAGAAGGGTAGCAGTTTCTTTTACATAATGGAAATAAATTACATTTTACAGTAGGTTCAATATTCTAATAATGACAGGAAGTACCAATGGAATGAATCAAGTACCTTCTAATTTTCTTCTGTAACTCCAAAGGCTGGCAAAAGAATAATCGTGCCACTTTTCTGTGTGTGGTGTGCGCTTGTGAGGTACTAAGAATTGAAACCAGGGTCTTCACGCTGTGCTGTCTTTACGGTCTTTTAAATTTTGTTTTGTTTTGTTTTGAGACCTGGTCTCACTAAATCACTAAATTACACAGGCTGGGATTGAACTTAGGCCATGTCTCAGCCTCCCAGGATGCTGGGATTAAAGGCGTAAGCCCCTAGGCCTGGCCCTGCCGCTCACTCGTCATGAGCTAGGTAAGTAAGAGGAAAGGGTCTCTCTGTCAGTTTCTCTTTTCTTGCGGTCCCCGGCCTGCCCCTCGCCTCGCCTCACCTCGCCTCGCCTCCCCTCCGCTTTTCCTAAGTAAGGGGGGTCTTTCAGACCCACATTTCAGACCATATTTTTATTTTAAAGAGAAAACAACAAAAACAAATTAAGAAACACAAAGACATAAACAAAACAACATAAACACAATAAAAGCGATACAGAATTTCAGACAAGGGGATAGGAAATTAACAACAGTTGTTGTATTACATATTGTTATCTTCAAATGGGTCACTCAGATAAACAAACATAGGCATGTAAAATTGATCAAACCATTAAACGTTAACTGTTCCTCTCCATAAAGCAGTAGAAATTAGAAGTACAATTATCTTAGCTATCTTGTGTATATATATATATATATATTTTTTCCCCCTTTTGTCTTCCTTTCTTTTCTCTTTTCCCTCAACCCTGTCATTCTTTTTCAGCAACTTCTTTCCCTTTCACAGTATCTAGGGTATTGTCTCCCATAGGTAAGAATCTGAAAGAGTAAATAAAACCCGGAAGGCACCACAAGGTGGGTCTTAGTGCTCTTACGTTGTCCATCCCTTGCTTCCCTTAACGCTGCCTCGCTCTGGCATCATTTAAATAAAGTGTGCTGTTTAAAAAAAAATCAAGGGCTGGAGGTACAGCTCAGTGGGCTAAGTGCTTGCCGCCGAGCACTAGGGCCCTGAGTTCGATCCCCGGTCCCGGAAAAAAAAAAAATAAATAAATAAAAAAAAATCAATGTTTTTTTAACATTAAAAGAAATGCTTGGTCTGGAGGAGCCCTTTGTGAGCCAGCCTTCGTTCAGGTCTGTGTCCCCGCAGCCAAGCTGGGTGTCAGGCCCCGGGGCACAGGCCGCCTGCGCGGCACAGCCCGGCTGCCATGAGAGACCGCCAGCCCCGGCCTGTGCGTGACAGCGACATGATCCACAGAAATCCTGCAAGGCCACATTTTAAGTAGAGCTTCCAATTTGCTGTGGTTGGCATGACCTAATTTTGGCTCAAAAGGTACATTTTATTTTTCCCCTTCTGGGTTTTACTGACTACATATTGGAAAGAGGAAAAAAAATACGTTTTTAAAGGGATTCTTACTCTTCCTTTTCTTCAGGAAATTTAGGGAATGTAACAACTGTTGGCCTCTGGCTAATACCCAAACTAAAGTCTTTTCCCAGCTTCGCCTACATTTTGACCTCTACTGCCAAACACTTTAGGCAGTCTATTTATAAAGGTCATCACTTCTCCTGCTACTTCATCTTCCGAAACGCCAATTATTTAGAAACTGGAATGATGCTGCTCCTCTTTGGTAAAAGAAGATTCTTCGGAAGACATAACTTCTCTTCATAAATCAATGAATCAATTTCTTTTCATTCGAATGCCCAGAGTTAGAGGGGAAGTGATACTCATGTTCAATACTTATTCCAGGTTAGCGTTCAAAGACGTCTCAAAGATAAGAGACTCTGAATGTTCTGTTAATGACAGTTCTTCACCCTGACTTCACATGTGAATCATCTCGTATCCTTTTTTTTTTTTTAAAAAGACTGATATGTCGACCTACCCTGCACTGATGAAATTCAAATTGTTAGGGTTGTTTCCCAGGACTTGTATTTTACAAAAGCTTTCCAAGTGATTCAACTGTGAAACTGGATCTGAAGTACACTGTGAGGGATTCACTTAGAAACACACCTCAGTACAGGTATGTTGTTGGAATAGCTCCCTGGGACATAGTAGGTTCTTCAAACTTAACGGTCTATTCACTTACAATTTGATTTACCTGAAAGAACTTCTCCACTACTGCACAAAATGAGAAAAAAAAAATTCACCTGTATAACCTCACCAATTCACACTGGATTTGTAAGATACAATCATAAAAAACTTTGTCTTTCTGAGATAGCGTAGTCCTGATAAACACACCTCTTTTCTGCAGAACTAGGCTTGAGGACTTTCAGAGTCTTCAAAATGATTATTTTTACCTGGGCTCTATCAAATCTTTGGAGGGTTTCCAGTAGTATTTAAAAAAAAAAATCTCACCTTATGATATTTACTGACTTGTAAATCTCTAATAATGTATTAACTGAATTCAATGCTGTATACTCAATTTACTCAAGGTGATAATTTTCTAATTGCATGTGTGATGCTACTGTTTTATCTATTTGAGATATAACCCACTACATTTTATGACACCCCCAGAAGTCGGCCAAGTACACGAAAGTTCTTACTCTCTCATAACAATTTCATTCTCTACTCCAGTCCCTGGGAAATGATATTGTCAAGAGGTGAAACTTGGATCCACCACCACACTCCCAAAATGTAGCTGGGCTTATTTCATTAAGAAGCTGGTTTGCCAGTTGTCTAGCGCCTGAGAGTCACAGGTTGTTTAAGAGACTTGGAATTTTGTTCCTCTATACACCCAGGGCTATCATCTAATCTCCCCTACGTAAAATTCATAAAACTTAACTTGTCTATTTTATGGCAAAGACACCCCATATTTTTTTCTTGGCAGTACCAGGGATCAAACTCAAGACCTTGCACTTGCCAGGCAGGCACTTGTTCCACTGAGCTATATCCCCAGCCCTAAAAAGATATCCTCTTTGAGACAGGCTGGCCTTGTTGTTATTATGGACCCCCACCTGGCCTTGAAATTGAAGTGATCCTCTTACCTCAGTCTCCCAAGTGCTGGGATTACACATGTAAACCATCATGCCCAACTGAAGGCTTCTTACTGAAATAAAAGCAATTTCCTATAGAAGCGTGGAGTTAGTATTATTACTTCTTCATGTCTTGCCTTTTATATTTTCTCAGATCCACACACCTATTTAAACATGCACACATACACATGAACAATGGTGTGTGTACTTTGTATAGTTTTTGAAATAAACAGTACCTCAGATTCTTGGTGTCTTAAAATACCTGGTTTTCTATGACTTACAGATATATTTCCTTCTACTAGTACTGCATACCTTTAATGGAATTCCTTTCAAATACACACATACATTTCCTAAGGATAAGCTACTCCTCAAGTGCTTTTTATTTATATTTGCTTTTTCAGAACCAGAATAAAAAAGCAGACTCACCAGTGGAATTAAAAAATACATTTTGTAAGTAAGAGGTAAAGGTTGAATCTCCATTATATAAAGTACTCTTGGGGCATCTCCCTGTCGGTGATTTTCTCCCGTAATTCTAACTCGTTCTAGATCCTTTGTCAAAACAGTGGATTGCAGAGGAGGACCTGGCCCTGGCCATCTTTCCTTCCAGCTGTGTCTAAGCAACAGGACATGCATGGGGGTGCAGCAGGAGCGAGGCCTCCCAGTTACCTCAAGATCCAAAGAGCCAGGGTTTGCATGGCATCCTAGAAAAGGGCAAGGAGATGAGCTCAGCTCTGGCTGCTTCTGGTGGCATCTTCAGTTTCACGAGCTGCCTCCAGCTTCAACAGAGCCTAACGTTCTAGGTAAGGCCTAGGCAGCTTTTCTAAATGAGAAAATAAAGGGACAGTATGGCAGGTCCTATGAAAACCATCAGGAGATCTACCCTTTTTCAGAGAGGCATTAGCTTTTAAAATTCCCTTCCCTGGAACACTCCAGGATTTGACTCATTTGAAATTCACTTCACTTGTCCTTCGCTCTAATAAAGAGGGATCTGACCACTCATCTCCAGAAGGAGTTGAGCATTCCATCCTTTAAGAGCTGGCTCTTTGTATTCTGTTTATCACACCACATTCAACTACACTGACCGTGGTCATCACATGATTTCCTCAGAAGCAGACTGCTCCGCTTCTACCTTGGTACCCTTAATGGCTAGTGGGCCACCCCCATTCGACACTAAGCAACTGAGTGGACTGATTAGTTAGAATTTCATACTATATGTCTAAAGTGAAGCATCAGAGCTCAGCAAGTAGACATTTTAAGGAAAGAGCCCACAACAGTCTTCAAGTAAGACTTCATCTTTTACCTATTAATTTTTAACCCAGTCTTTACATTAAATGCACCCAAGCAGCTTGAAGCAACTATAGTGCTCAGTTGATAGGTTAGTTTAATCAGAATCTAGAGGATGGACAGGGACACTGGTGATTTCTTTTTTTAAAAAATCACTGCCTTTTATAGCCAAGATTGAGAACGTAGAATCTAAACTAATTGTTTGAAGAAAGCCCAAAGTTTAGTACCTATAACCTTGTTACTTAACGTACACCTAATACCAATTATAGCTCACAGTTTTTTGAATGGATTTTGTTTGTGCCAAATTGCTAATTGATTTTAGTTTCTGCATGATTAAATATTTGGAAAAGGCTTTTGAAATGTAGTATTAGCCTCATCACAATTCTCTTCTGAAAACATTACTAATAACTTTATGTAATTATCTTTTATAGAATTAATGAACAGCTATGAGTTCCTCTTCAGGCTTTGGGTAATCCAGGCTTTTATAGTGACTACTTATTTCCTGTATTTTTAGAACTCAAATAGATACTAAATGTAAATTTGATGTTTTTATAGATTTAAGAGTCTTCCTTATAGCTGGAATGTTCCAAAGAGGCCATTGAAATAACTCTAGTGAAAATCACACCAGGAAGTAGCCATAACTGGCCTCCAAGTTTCCTTAGGAAGAGAAGAGTGAGTGTTGGGTGTTATCAGAGGCATTAACGTGGCACAAAGCTCACCATAGCCCCTGCTGGTGGTCACCTCGAACTGATGGGGAGCTCATCTGTTGCTGGAACCACAGAATTCCAAAAACTTCAGTGAATACACAAATCTGCAAGTCATATTTCTAAGAAACACATCTTGAAATATAGATTACTTGTGTGTTTGCATGGTAATCCAAACAAACATTTCATTTTCTTCAACAGTGAAACAAAGTGGAACCAAATGTACTTACTAATATGAACTGTGGAAAAGTAGTAAGGGATCAGTGACATTATAACACAGTAACTATTAAGTCTGAAGTCTGAAATTCATACATTTGGTAATTCTGAACTATCTGAGTCCAGTCTGATCCCGGCCTGCCTCACTATCTTTGTTTCTCAATGGCATGGCAAAACGTTTGTGAAAACACAAGAAAACTTTTTATTAGAAGAAAGAAACTCCATATTGTTTCTCATAGTAAAACTTCTTTTTTTTTTTTTCATTTTAGAAACATAAAAGTACAAAAACATATTGACAAACAGACACCCATTATCATAGAAAATAGTACAATCACAACTAATCTATAGACAAGGTGATATGGTCTCAACAGTAGTTGTTGCTTTATCCATTGATATCTTCGAATTGTAGATGTATGGACCCATATACAGACATGCAAATTTAGTCAG